>JAXFYN010001445.1:0-28017 GCA_036172215.1 Camellia granthamiana | reverse complement strand
CTCGCGCTATTTTACCCGTCGCACTGTTTTGTGCAGTTTATCACTCGCGCTATTTTGCGCGTCGCACTGTTTTGTGCAGTTTATCACTCGCGCTATTTTGCGCGTTGCACTGTTTTGTGCAGTTCACACTCGCGCTATTTTGCGCCTCGCACTGTTTTGTGCAGTTTATCACTTGCGCTATTTTGCGCCTCGCACTGTTTTGTGCAGTTCACACTCGCGCTATTTTGCACGTCGCACTGTTTTGTGCAGATTATCACTCGCGCTATTTTGTGCGTCGCACTATTTCGTGCAGTTAATCATTCGAGCTATTCTGCGCGTCGCACAGTTTTGTGCAGTTCACCATCGTGCTATTTTGCACATGGCACTGTTTTCTGCAGTTTATCACTCGCGCTATTTTGGTCGTCGCACTGTTTTGTGCAGTTCACCCCCGCGATATTTTGCGCGTCGCACTGTTTTGTGTAGTTTATCACTCGCGCTATTTTGCGCGTCGCACTGTTTTGTGCAGTTTATCACTCGCGCTATTTTGCGCGTCGCACTATTTTGTGCAGTTCACCCTCGCGCTATTTTGCGCGTCGCACGATTTTGTGCAGTTTATCACTCGCGCTATTTTGCGCGTCGCACTGTTTTGTACAGTTTATCACTTGCGCTATTTTGCGCGTCGCACTGTTTTGTGCAGTTTATCACTCGCGCTATATTGCGCGTCACGCTATTTTGTGCAGATTATCACTTGCGCTATTTTGTGGGTTGCACTGTTTTGTTTACTTTATCACTCGCGCTATTTTGCGCGTCGCGCTGTTTTGTACCGTTCACACTCGCGCTATTTTGCTCGTCGCTCTGTTTTGTGCAGTTTATCACTCGCGCTATTTTGCACGTCGCACTGTTTTGTGCAGTTGACACTCCCGCTATTCTGCGCGTCGCACTGTTTTGTACAGTTTATCACTCGCGCTATTTTGCGCGTCGCACTGTTTTGTGCAGTTTATCACTCGCGCTATATTGCGCGTCACGCTATTTTGTGCAGATTATCACTTGCGCTATTTTGTGGGTTGCACTGTTTTGTTTACTTTATCACTCGCGCTATTTTGCGCGTCGCGCTGTTTTGTACCGTTCACACTCGCGCTATTTTGCTTGTCGCTCTGTTTTGTGCAGTTTATCACTCGCGCTATTTTGCACGTCGCACTGTTTTGTGCAGTTGAAACTCCCGCTATTCTGCGCGTCGCACTGTTTTGTGCAGTTGACACTCACGCTATTTTGCGCGTCGCACTGTTTTGTGCAATTCACCATCGCGCTATTTTCGGCGTCGCACTGTTTTGTGCAGTTCACCCCCGCATTATTTTTTGCGTCGCATTGTTTTGTGCAGTTTATCACTCGCGCTATTTTGCGCGTCGCACTGTTTTGTACAGTTGACATTCGCGCTATTTTGCGCGTCGCACTGTTTTGTAAAGTTTATCACTCGCGCTATTTTGCGCGTCGCACTGTTTTGTAAAGTTTATCACTCGCTCTATGTTGTGCGTCGCACTGTTTTGTGCAGTTCACCATCGCGCTATTTTGTGCTGTTTAGCACTCGCACTATTTTGCGCGTCGCACTATTTTTTGCAGTTTATCACTCGCGCTATTTTGCGCGTCGCACTGTTTTGTGCAAATCACACTCGGGCTATTTTGCGCGTCGCACTGTTTTGTGCGGTTTATCACTCGCGCTATTTTGCGCCTCGCACTGTTTTGTGCAGTTGACACTCGCGCTATTTTGCGGGCCGCACTGTTTTGTGCAGTTCACACTCGCGCTATTTTTGGCGCGTCGCACTGTTTTGTGCAGATTATCACTCGCGCTATTTTGCGCGTCGCACTGTTTTGTGCAGTTTATCACTCGCGCTGTTCTGCGGGTGGCACTGTTTTGTTTAGTTTATCACTCGCGCAATTTTGCGCGTCGCACTGTTTTGTGCAGTTTATCACTCCTTCTATTTTGCGCGTCGCACTGTTTTGTACAGTTCACACTCGCGCTATTTTGCACGTCGCACTGTTTTGTGCAGTTTATCACTCGCCCTATTTTGCGCGTCACACTATTTTGTGCAGTTTATCACTCGCGCTATTTTGTGCGTCGCACTGTTTTGGTGCAATTCACACTTAAGCTATTTTGCGCGTCGCAATGTTTTGTGCAGTTTATCAATCACGCTATTTTGCGTGTCGCACTGTTTCGTGCAGTTAATCACTCGCGCTATTTTGCGCATCGCACGGTTTTGTGCAGTTCGTCATCGCGCTATTTTGCGCGTCGCACTGTTTTGTGCAGTTTATCACTCGCGCTATTTTGCGCGACGCACTGTTTTGTACAGTTTACCACTCGCACTATTTTGCGCGTCGCACTATTTTGGTGCAGTTCACACTTGTGCTATTTTGCGAGTCGCACAATTTCATGCAGTTTATCACTCGCGCTATTTTGCGTGTCGCACTGTTTCGTACAGTTAATCACTCGAGCCATTCTGCGCGTCGCGCTGTTTTGTGCCGTTCACTATCGTGCTATTTTGCGCGTGGCATTGTTTTGTGCAGTTTATCACTCGCACTATTTTGCGCGTCACACTGTTTTGTACAGTTCATCACTCGCGCTATTTTGCGCGTTGCACTGTTTTGTGCAGTTCACACTCGCGCTATTTTGCGCGTCGCCCTGTTTTGTGCAGTTTATCACTCGCCCTATTTTACACGTTGTACTGTTTTGTGCAGTTTATCACTCGCGCTATTTTGCGCGTCGCACTGTTTTGTGCAGTTGACACTCCCGCTATTCTGCGCGTCGCACTGTTTTGTGCAGTTGACACTCACGCTATTTTGCGCGTCACACTGTTTTGTGCAATTCACACTCGTGGTATTTTGCGCGTTGCACTGTTCGGTGCAGTTTATCACTCGCGCTATTTTGCACGTCGCACTGTTTCTTGCAGTTCATCACTCTAGCTATTTTGCGCGTCGCACTGTTTTGTGCAATTCACCATCGCGCTATTTTCGGCGTCGCACTATTTTGTGCAGTTCACCGCCCGCATTATTTTTTGCGTCACATTGTTTTGTGCAGTTTATCACTCGCGCTATTTTGCGCGTCGCACTGTTTTGTACAGTTGACATTCGCGCTATTTTGCGCGTCGCACTGTTTTGTGCAGTTTCTCACTCGCGCAATTTTGCGCGTCGCATTGTTTTGTAAAGTTTATCACTCGCGCTATTTTATGCGTCGCACTGTTTTGTGCAGTTCACCATCGCGCTATTTTGTGCTGTTTATCACTCGCACTATTTTGCGCGTCGCACTGTTATGTGCAAATCACACTTGCGCTATTTTGCGCGTCGCACTGTTTTGTGCGGTTTATCACTCGTGCTATTTTGCGCCTCGCACTGTTTTGTGCAGTTGACACTCGCGCTATTTTGCGGGCCGCACTGTTTTGTGCAGTTCACACTCGCGCTATTTTTGGCGCGTCGCACTGTTTTGTGCAGATTATCACTCGCGCTATTTTGCGCGTCGCACTATTTTGTGCAGTTTATCACTCGCGCTGTTCTGCGGGTGGCACTGTTTTGTGCAGTTTATCACTCCTTCTATTTTGCGCGTCGCACTGTTTTGTACAGTTCACACTCGCACTATTTTGCGCGTCGCACTGTTTTGTGCAGTTTATCACTCGCCCTATTTTGCGCGTCGCACTATTTTGTGTTGTTTATAACTCGCGCTATTTTGTGCGTCGCACTGTTTTGGTGCAATTCACACTTGAGCTATTTTGCGCGTCGCACTGTTTTGTGCAGTTTATCAATCGCGCTATTTTGCGTGTCGCACTGTTTCGTGCAGTTAATCACTCGCGCTATTTTGCGCATCGCACGGTTTTGTGCAGTTCGCCATCGCGCTATTTTGCACGTCGCACTGTTTTGTGCAGTTTATCACTCGCGCTATTTTGCGCGATGCACTGTTTTGTGCAGTTTACCACTCGCACTATTTTGCGCGTCGCACTATTTTGGTGCAGTTCACACTTGTGCTATTTTGCGAGTCGCACTATTTCATGCAGTTTATCACTCGCGCTATTTTGCGTGTCGCACTGTTTCGTGCAGTTAATCACTCGAGCCATTCTGCGCGTCGCACTGTTTTGTGCCGTTCACTATCGTGCTATTTTGCGCGTGGCACTGTTTTGTGCAGTTTATCACTCGCACTATTTTGCGCGTCACACTGTTTTGTACAGTTCATCACTCGGGCTATTTTGCGCGTCGCACTGTTTTGTGCAGTTCACACTCGCGCTATTTTGCGCGTCGCCCTGTTTTGTGCAGTTTATCACTCGCACTATTTTACACGTCGCACAGTTTTGTGCAGTTTATCACTCGCGCTATTTTGCGCGTCGCACTGTTCTGTGCAGTTCACACTCACGCTATTTTGCGCGTCGCACTGTTTTGTGCGGTTTATCACTCGTGCTATTTTGCGCCTCGCACTGTTTTGTGCAGTTGACACTCGCGCTATTTTGCGGGTCGCACTGTTTTGTGCAGTTGACACTCGCGCTATTTTGCGCATCGCACTGTTTTGTGCAGATTATCACTCGCACTATTTTGCGCGTCGCACTGTTTGTGCAGTTTATCACTCGCACTATTTTGCGGGTTGCACTGTTTTGTTTAGTTTATCACTCGCGCTATTTTGCGCGTCGCACTGTTCTGTGCAGTTTATCACTCCTGCTATTTTGCGTGTCGCACTGTTTTGTGCAGTTTATCGCTCGAGCTATTTTGTACGTCGCACTGTTTTTGTGCAATTCACACTTGAGCTATTTTGCGCGTCGCACTGTTTTGTGCAGTTTATCACTCGCGCTATTTTGCGTGCCGCACTGTTTCGTGCAGTTAATCACTCGCGCTATTTTGCGCATCGCATGGTTTTTTGGAGTTCGCCATCGCGCTATTTGGCGCGTTGCACTGTTTTGTGCAGTTTATCCCTCGCGCTATTTTGCGCGACGCACTGTTTTGTGCAGTTTATCACTCAAGCTATTTTGCGCGTCGCACTGTTTGGTGCAGTTTATCACTCGCGCTATTTTGCGCGTCGCATTGTTTTGGTGCAGTTCACACTTGTGCTATTTTGCGCGTCGCACTGTTTCGTGCAGTTTATCACTCGCGCTATTTTGCGTGTCGCACTGTTTCGTGCAGTTAATCACTCGAGCTATTCTGCGCGTCGCACTGTTTTGTGCTGTTCACCATCGTGCTATTTTGCGCGTGGCACTGTTTTGTGCAGTTTATCACTCGCACTATTTTGCACGTCACACTGTTTTGTGCAGTTTATCACTCGTGCTGTTTTGCGCGTCGCACTGTTTTGTGCAGTTCACACTCCCGCTATTTTGCGCGTCGCCCTATTTTGTGCAGTTTATCACCCGCGCTATTTTACGCGTCGCACTATTTTGTGCAGTTTATCACTCGCGCTATTTTGCGTGTCGCACTGTTTTGTGCGGATTATCACTGGCGCTATTTTGCGCCTCGCACTGTTTTGTGCAGTTCATACTCGCGCTATTTTGCGCGTCGCACTGTTTTGTGCAGATTATCACTCGCGCTATTTTGCGCGTCGCACTGTTTTGTGCAGTTTATCACTAGCGCTATTTTGCGGGTTGCTCTGTTTGTTTTAGTTAATCACTCGCGCTATTTTGTGCATCGCACTGTTTTGTGCAGTTTATCAATCCTGCTATTTTGCGCGTCGCACTGTTTTGTACAGTTGACACTCGCGCTATTTTGCGCGTCACACTGTTTTCTGCAGTTTATCACTCGCGCTATTTTGTGCGTCGCACTGTTTTGGTGCACTTCACACTTGAGCTATTTTGCGCGTCGCACTGTTTTGTGCAGTTTATAACTCGCGCTATTTTGCGTGTCGCACTATTTCGTGCAATTAATCACTCGCGCTATTTTGTGCATCGCACGGTTTTTGTGCAGTTCACCATTGCGCTATTTTTGCGCGTCGCACTGTTTTGTGCAGTTTATCACTCGCGCTATTTTGCGCGACGCACTATTTTTTGCAGTTTATCACTCGCGCTATTTTGCGCGACGCACTATTTTTTGCAGTTTATCACTCGCGCTATTTTGCGCGTCGCACTGTTTTGTGCAGTTTATCACTCGCGCTATTTTGTGCGTCACACTGTTTTCGTGCAGTTCACACTTGTGCTATTTTGCGCGTCGCACTGTTTCGTGCAGTTTATCACTCGCACTATTTTGCGTGTCGCACTGTTTCGTGCAGTTAATCACTCGAGGTATTCTGCGCGTCGCATTGTTTTGTGCAGTTCACCATCGTGCTATTTTGCGCGTGGCATTGTTTTGTGCAGTTCACCCCCGCGCTATTTTGCGCGTCGCACTGTTCTGTGCAGTTGACACTCGCGCTATTTTGCAAGTCGCACTGTTTTGTGCAGTTCAAACTCGCGCTATTTTGCGCGTCGCACTGTTTTGTGCAAATTATCACTCGCGCCATTTTGCGCGTCGCACTGTTCTGTGCAGTTTATCACTCACACTATTTTGCGCGTCGCACTGTTTTGTGCAGTTTATCACTCGCGCTATTTTGCGCGTCGCACTGTTTTGTGCAGTTTATCACTCGCGCTATTTTGTGGGTTGCACTATTTTGTTTAGTTTATCACTCGCGCTATTTTGCGCGTCGCACTGTTTTCTGCAGTTTATCACTCCTGCTATTTTGCGCGACGCACTGTATTGTGCAGTTGACACTCTCGCTATTTTGCGCGTCGCACTATTTTGTACAGTTGATACTCGCACTATTTTGCGCGTCGCACTGTTTTGTACAGTTTATCACTCCTGCTATTTTGCGCGTCGCACTGTTTTGTGCAGTTTATCACTCCTACTATCTTGCTCGTCGCACTGTATTCTGCAGTTGACACTCGCGCTATTTTGCGCGTCGCACTGTTTTGTATAGCTGACACTCGCGCTATTTTGCGCGTCGCATTGTATTGTGCAGTTTATCACTCGCGCTATTTTGCGCGACGCACTCTTTTTTGCAGTTTATCACTCGCGCTATTTTGCGCGACGCACTCTTTTTTGCAGTTTATCACTCGCGCTATTTTGCACGTCGCACTGTTTTGTGCAGTTTATCACTCGCACTATTTTGCGCATTGCACTATTTTGTGCAGTTTATCACTCGCGCTCTTTTGCACTTCGCACTGTTGTGTGTAGTTGACTCTCGCGCTATTTTGTACAGTTCACACTCGTGCTATTTTGCGCGTCCCACTGTTTTTGTGCAGTTTATCACTCGCGCTATTTTGCGTGTCGCACTATTTCGTGCAGTTAATCACTTGCGCTATTTTGCGCGTCGCACGGTTTTCTGCAGTTCACCATCGCGCTATTTTGCGCGTCGCACTGTTTTGTGCGGTTTATCGCTCGTGCTGTTTTGCGCGTCGCGCTGTTTTGTGCAGTTCACCCTCGCGCTTTTTTGCGCGTCGCACTGTTCTGTGCAGTTTATGACTCGCACTATTTTGCGCGTCGCACAGTTTTGTGCTGTTCACACTCGCGCTATTTTGCGCGTTGCACTATTTTGTGCAGTTTATCACTCGCGCTGTTTTACGCGTCGAACTATTTTGTGCAGTTTATCACTCGCGCTATTTTGCGTGTCGCACTGTTTTGTGCAGTTCACACTCGCGCTATTTTGTGCGTCGCACTGTTTTGTGCAGTTTATCACTCAAGCTATTTTGCGCATCGCACTGTTTTGTGCAGTTGACACTCGTGCTATTTTGCGGGTCGCTCTGTTTTGTGCAGTTCACACTCACGTAATTTTGCGCGTCGCACAGTTTTGTGCAGATTATCAATCGCGCTATTTTGCGCGTCACACTGACTCGTGCAGTTAATCACTCGAGCTATTCTGCGCGCCGCACTATTTTGTGCAGTTCACCATCGCGCTATTTTGTGCGTGGCACTGTTTTGTGCAGTTTATCACTCGCGCTATTTTGGGCGTCGCACTGTTATGTGCATTTCACCCCCGCGCTATTTTGCGCGTCTCACTGTTTTGTGCAGTTTATCACTCGTGCTATTTTGTGGGTTCCACTGTTTTGTTTAGTTTATCACTCGCGTTGTTTTGTGCGTCACACTATTTTGTGCAGTTGACACTCACGCTATTTTGTGCGTCGCACTATTTTGTACAGTTTATCACTCCTGCTATTTTGTGCGTCGCGCGGTTTTGTGCAGTTTATCACTCCTGCTATTTTGCGCATCGCACTGTATTGTGCTGTTAACACTCGCGCTATTTTGCGCGTCGCACTGTTTTGTACAATTGACACTCGCGCTATTTTGGGCGTCGCACTATTTTGTGCATTTCACCCCCGCGCTATTTTGCGCGTCGCACTGTTTTGTGCAGTTTATCACTCGCGCTATTTTACGCGTCGCACTGTTTTGTGGAGTTTATCACTCGCGCTATTTTGGGCGTCGCACTGTTTTGTGCAGTTGACACTCGCGCTATTTTGTGCGTCGCACTGTTTTGGGCAGTTTATCACTCGCGCTATTTTGCGTGTCGCACTGTTTCGTGCAGTTAATCACTCGCGCTATTTTGCGCGTCGCACGGTTTTGTGCAGTTCACCATCGCGCTATTTTGCGCGTCACACTTTTTTGTGCAGTTTATCGGCCACGCTATTTTGGGCGTCGCACTGTTTTGTGCTGTTGACCCTCGCGCTATTTTGCGTGTCGCACTGTTTTGTGCAGTTTATCACTCGCACTATTTTGCGCGTCGCACTGTTTTGTGCAGTTTATCAATCGCACTATTTTGCGGTTTGCACTGTTTTGTTTAGTTTATCACTCGTGTTATTTTGCGCGTCGCACTGTTTTGTGCAGTTGACAGTCGCGCTATTTTGCGCATCGCACTGTTTTGTGCAGTTCACACTCGCGCTATTTTGTGGGTCGCACTGTTTCGTGCAGTTTATCACTCGCGCTATTTTGCGCGGCACACTGGTTTGTGCAGATTATCACTCGTGCAAATAGCGCGTCGCACTATTTTGTGCAGTTGACACGCGCGCTATTTTGCACGTCGCACTGTTTCGTACAGTTTATCACTCTTGCTATTTTGCGCGTCGCACTGTTTTCTGCAGTTTATCACTCCTGCTATTTTGCACGTCGCACTATATTGTGTAGTTGACACTCGCGCTATTTTGCGCGTCGCACTGTTTTGTACAGTTGACACTCGCGTTATTATGCGCTTCGCACTGTTTTTTACAATTTATCACTCGCGCTATTTTGGGCGTCGTACTGTTTTGTGCAGTTCACCATCGCGCTATTTTACGCGTCACACTGTTTTGTGCAGTTTATCACTCGCGCTATTTTGGGCGTTGCACTATTTTGTGCAGTTCACCCTCGCGCTATTTTGCGTATCGCACTGTTTTGTGCAGTTTATCACTCGCGCTATTCGGCGCGTCGCACTGTTTTGTGCAATTCACACTCGCGCTATTTTGCGCGTCGCACTGTTTTGTGCAGTTTATCACTCGCGCTATTTTACGCGTCGCACTGTTTTGTGCAGTTTATCACTTGCGCTATTTTGCGCCTCACACTGTTTTGTGCAGTTGACACTCGCGTTATTTTGCGGGTCGCACTGTTTTGTACAGTTCACACTCGCGCTATGTTGCGCGTCGCACTGTTTTGTGCAGATTATCACTCGCGCTATTTTGCGCGTCGCACGGTTTCGTGCAGTTAATCATTCGAGCTGTTCTGCGCGTCCCACAGTTTTGTGCAGTTCACCATCGTGCTATTTTGCACGTGGCACTATTTTCTGTAGTTTGTCACTCGCGCTATTTTGTTCGTCGCACTGTTTTGTGCAGTTCACCCCCGCGCTATTTTGCATGTCGCACTGTTGTGTGCAGTTTATCACTTGCGCTATTTTGCGCGTCGCACTGTTTTGTGCAGTTTATCACTCGCGCTATTTTGCGCGTCGCACTGTTTTGTGCAGTTTATCACTCGTGCTATTTTGGGCGTCGCACTATTTTGTGCAGTTCACCCTCGCGCTATTTTGCGCGTCGCACGGTTTTGTGCAGTTTATCACTCACGCTATTTTGCGCGTCGCACTGTTTTGTGCAGTTTATCACTCGTGCTATTTTGCGCGTCGCACTATTTTGTGCAGTTGACAGTCGCGCTATTTTGCGCATCGCACTGTTTTGTGCAGTTCACACTCGCGCTATTTTGCGGGTCGCACTGTTTTGTGCAGTTTACCACTCGCGCTATTTTGCGCGTCACACTATTTCGTGCAGATTATCACTTGCGCTATTTTGTGGGTTGCACTATTTTGTTTACTTTATCACCCGCGCTATTTTGCGCGTCGCGCTGTTTTGTACAGTTCACACTCGCGCTATTTTGCGCGTCGCTCTGTTCTGTGCAGTTTATGACTCGCGCTATTTTGCGCGTCGCACTGTTTCGTGTAGTTAATCACACCAGCTATTTTGCGCGTCGCACTGTTTTGTGCAAGTCACCATCGCGCTATTTTGAGCGTGGCACTGCTTTGTGCAGTTTATCACTCGCGCCATTTTGGGCGTCGCACTATTTTGTGCAGTTCACCCCCGCGTTATTTTGTGCGTCGCACTGTTTTGTGCAGTTTATCACTCGCGCTATTTTGCGTGTCGCACTATTTTGTATAGTTTATCACTCGCGCTATTTTGCGCGGCGCACTGTTTTGTTCAGTTCACACTCGTGCTATTTTGCGCGTCGCACTGTTTTGTGTAGTTTATCACTCGTGCTATTTTTCGTGTCGCACTGTTTCGTGCAGTTAATCACTCGCGCTATTTTGCGCGTCGCACGGTTTTGTGCTGTTCACCATCGCGCTATTTTGCGTGTCGCACTTTTTTGTGCAGTTTATCACTCGCGCTATTTTGGGCGTCGCACTATTTTGTGCAGTTCACCCTCGCGCTATTTTGCATGTCGCACTGTTTTGTGCAATTTATCACACACACTATTTTGCGCGTCGCACTGTTTTGTGCAATTTATCACTCGCACTATTTTGCGGGTCGCACTTTTTTGTTTAGTCTATCACTGGCGCTATTTTGCGCGTCGCACTGTTTTGTGTAGTTTATCACTCGCACTATTTTGCGGGTGGCACTGTTTTGTTTAGTTTATTACTCGCGTTATTTTGCGCGTCGCACAGTTTTGTGCAGTTGACAGTCGCGCTATTTTGCGCATCGCACTGTTTTGTGCAGGTCACACTCGCACTATTTTGCGGGTCGCACTGTTTTGTGCAGTTTATCACTCGTGCTATTTTGCGCGTCGCACTATTTTGTGCAGTTGACACTAGCGCTATTTTGCGCGTCGCACTGTTTTGTACAGTTTATCACTCCTGCAGTGTTGCGCGTCGCACAGTTTTCTGCAGTTTATCACTTGTGCTATTTTGCGCGTCGCACTGTTTTGTCCAGTTGACACTCGCGCTATTTTGCGCGTCGCACTGTTTTGTAATGTTTATCACTCGCGCTAATTTGTGCGTCGCACTGTTTTGTGCAGTTCACCATCGCGCAATTTTGCGCGTCGCACTATTTTGTGCTGTTTATCACTCGCACTATTTTGCGCGTCGCACTATTTTTTGCAGTTTATCACTCGCGCTATTTTGCGCGTCGCACTGTTTTGTGCAGTTCACACTCGCGCTATTTTGTGCGTCGCCCTGTTTTGTGCAGTTTATCACTCGCGCTATTTTAACCGTCGCACTGTTTTGTGCAGTTTATCACTCGCGCTATTTTACGCGTTGCACTGTTTTGTGCAGTTCACACTCGCGCTATTTTGCGCGTCGCACTGTTTTGTGCAGTTTATCACTTGCGTTATTTTGCGCCTGGCACTGTTTTGTGCAGTTCACACTCGCGCTATTTTGCACGTCGCACTGTTTTGAGCAGATTATCAGTCGCGCTATTTTGTGCGTCGCACTGTTTCGTGCAGTTAATCATTCGAGCTATCCTGCACGTCGCACAGTTTTGTGCAGTTCACCATCATCCTATTTTGCACATGGCACTATTTTCTGCAGTTTATCACTCGCGCTATTTTGGTCGTCACACTGTTTTGTGCAGTTCACCCCCGCGATATTTTGCTCGTCGCACTGTTTTGTGCAGTTTATCACTCGCGCTATTTTGCGCGTCGCACTGTTTTGTGCAGTTTATCCCTCGTGCTATTTTGCGCGTCGCACTATTTTGTGCAGTTCACCCTCGCGCTATTTTGCGCGTCGCACGATTTTGTGCAGTTTATCACTCGCGCTATTTTGCGCGTCGCACTGTTTCGTGCAGTTGACAGTCGCGCTGTTTTGCGCATCGCACTGTTTTGTGCAGTTCACACTCGCGCTATTTTGCGGGTCGCACTGTTTTGTGCAGTTTATCACTCGCGCTATTTTGCGCGTCACGCTATTTTGTGCAGATTATCACTTACGCTATTTTGTGGGTTGCACTGTTTTGTTTACTTTATCACTCGCGCTATTTTGCGCGTCGCGCTGTTTTGTACCGTTCACACTCGCGCTATTTTGCGCGTCGCTCTGTTTTGTAAAGTTTATCACTCGCGCTATTTTGCACGTCGCACTGTTTTGTGCAGTTGACACTCCCGCTATTCTATGCGTCGCACTGTTTTGTGCAGTTGACACTCACGCTATTTTGCGCGTCGCACTGTTTTGTGCAATTCAAACTCGTGGTATTTTGCGCGTTGCACTGTTTGGTGCAGTTTATCACTCGCGCTATTTTGCGCGTCGCACTGTTTCGTGCAGTTAATCACTCTAGCTATTTTGCGCGTCGCACTGTTTTGTGCAATTCACCATCGCGCTATTTTCGGCGTCGCACTGTTTTGTGCAGTTCACCCCCGCATTATTTTGTGTGTCACATTGTTTTGTGCAGTTTATCACTCGCGCTATTTTGCGCGTCGCACTGTTTTGTACAGTTGACATTCGCGCTATTTTGCGCGTCGCACTGTTTTGTGCAGTTTATCACTCGCGCTATTTTGTGCGTCGCACTGTTTTGTGCAGTTCACCATCGCGCTATTTTGTGCTGTTTATCACTTGCACTATTTTGCGCGTCGCACTATTTTTTGCAGTTTATCATTCGCGCTATTTTGGGCGTCGCACTGTTTTGTGCAGTTCACACTCGCGCTATTTTGCGCGTCGCACTGTTTTGTGCGGTTTATCACTCGCGCTATTTTGCGCCTCGCACTGTTTTGTGCAGTTGACACTCGCGCTATTTTGCGGGCCGCACTGGTTTGTGCAGTTCACAGTCGCGCTATTTTTGGCGCGTCGCACTGTTTTGTGAAGATTGTCACTCGCGCTATTTAGCGCGTCGCACTGTTTTGTGCAATTTATCACTCGCGTTGTTCTGCGGGTGGCACTGTTTTGTTTAGTTTATCACTCGCGCTATTTTGCGCGTCGCACTGTTTTGTGCAGTTTATCACTCCTTCTATTTTGCGCGTCGCACTGTTTTGTACAGTTCACACTCGCACTATTTTGCGCGTCGCACTATTTTGTGCAGTTTATCACTCGCCCTATTTTGCGCGTCGCACTGTTTTGTGTAGTTTATCACTCGCGCTAATTTTGTGCGTCGCACTGTTTTGGTGCAATTCACACTTGAGCTGTTTTGCGCGTCGCACTGTTTTGTGCAGTTTATCACTCGCGCTATTTTGCGTGTCACATTGTTTCGTGCTGTTAATCACTCGCGCTATTTCGCGCATCGCACGGTTTTCTGCAGTTCGCCATCGTGCTATTTTGTGCGTCGCACTGTTTTGTGCAGTTTATCACTCGCGCTATTTTGCGCGACGCACTGTTTTGTGCAGTTTACCACTCGCACTATTTTGTGCGTCACACTGTTTTGGTGCAGTTCACACTTGTGCTATTTTGCGAGTCCCACTATTTCATGCAGTTTATCACTCGCGCTATTTTGCGTGTCGCACTGTTTCGTGCAGTTAATCACTCGACCCATTCTGCGCGTCGCACTATTTTGTGCCGTTCACTATCGTGCTATTTTGCGCGTGGCACTGTTTTGTGCGGTTTATCATTTGCACTATTTTGCGCGTCACACTGCTTTGTACAGTTCATCACTCGCGCTATTTTGCGCGTCGCACTATTTTGTGCAGTTCACACTCGCGCTATTTTGCGCGTCGCCCTGTTTTGTGCAGTTTATCACTCGCACTATTTTACACGTCGCACTGTTTTGTGCTGTCTATCACTCGCGCTATTTTGCGCGTCGCACTGTTTTGTGCAGTTTATCACTCCTGCTATTTTGCGTGTCGCACTGTTTTGTGCAGTTTATCACTCGAGCTATTTTGTACGTCGCACTGTTTTTGTGCAATTCACACTTGAGCTATTTTGCGCGTCGCACTGTTTTGTGCAGTTTATCACTCGCGCTATTTTTCGTGCCGCACTGTTTCGTGCAGTTAATCACTCGTGCTATTTTGCGCATCGCATGGTTTTTTGGAGTTCGCCATTGCGCTATTTGGCGCGTTGCACTGTTTTGTGCAGTTTATCCCTCGCGCTATTTTGTGCGACGCACTGTTTTGTGCAGTTTATCACTCGAGCTATTTTGCGCGTCGCACTGTTTGGTGCAGTTTATCACTCGCGCTATTTTTGCGCGTCGCACTGTTTGGTGCAGTTTATCACTCGCGCTATTTTGCGCGTCGCATTGTTTTGGTGCAGTTCACACTTGTGCTATTTTGCGCGTCGCACTGTTTCGTGCAGTTTATCACTCGCGCTATTTTGCGTGTCGCACTGTTTCGTGCAGTTAATCACTCGAGCTATTCTGCGCGTCGCACTGTTTTGTGCAGTTCACCATCGTGCTATTTTGCGCGTGGCACTGTTTTGTGCAGTTTATCACTCGCACTATTTTGCACGTCACACTGTTTTGTGCAGTTTATCACTCGTGTTGTTTTGCGCGTCGCACTGTTTTGTGCAGTTCACACTCCCGCTATTTTGCGCATCACCCTATTTTGTGCAGTTTATCACCCGCGCTATTTTACGCGTCGCACTATTTTGTGCAGTTTATCACTCGCGGTATTTTGCGTGTCGCACTGTTTCGTGCGGATTATCACTCGCGCTATTTTGCGCCTCGCACTGTTTTGTGCAGTTGACACTCGCGCTATTTTGCAGGTCGTATTGTTTTGTGCAGTTCACACTTGCGCTATTTTGCGTGTCGCACTGTTTTGTGCAGATTATCACTCGCGCTATTTTGCGCGTCACACTGTTTTGTGCAGTTTATCACTCGCGCTATTTTGCGGGTTGCACTGTTTGTTTTAGTTTATCACTCGCGCTATTTTGTGCGTCGCACTGTTTTGTGCAGTTTATCAATCCTGCTATTTTGCGCGTCGCACTGTTTTGTACAGTTGACACTCGCGCTATTTTGCGCGTCACACTGTTTTGTGCAGTTTATCACTCGCGCTATTTTGTACATCGCACTGTTTTGGTGCACTTCACACTTGGGCTATTTTGCGCGTCGCACTGTTTTGTGCAGTTTATAACTCGCGCTATTTTGCGTGTCGCACTATTTCGTGCAGTTAATCACTCGCGCTATTTTGTGCATCGCACGGTTTTTGTGCAGTTCACCATTACGCTATTTTGCGCGTCGCACTGTTTTGTGCAGTTTATCACTCGCGCTATTTTGCGTGATGCACTATTTTTTGCAGTTTATCACTCGCGCTATTTTGCGCGTCGCACTGTTTTGTGCAGTTTATCACTCGCGCTATTTTGTGCGTCGCACTGTTTTCGTGCAGTTCACACTTGTGCTATTTTGCACGTCGCACTGTTTCGTGCAGTTTATCACTCGCACTATTTTGCGTGTCGCACTGTTTCGTGCAGTTAATCACTCGAGGTATTCTGCGCGTCGCATTGTTTTGTGTAGTTCACCATCGTGCTATTTTGGGCGTGGCACTGTTTTGTGCAGTTCACCCCCGCGCTATTTTGCGCGTCGCACTGTTTTGTGCAGTTTATCACTCACCCTATTTTGCGCGTCGCACTGTTTTGTGCAGTTTATCACTCGCGCTATTTTGCACGTCGCACTGTTTTGTGCAGTTTATCACTCGCGCTATTTTGTGGGTTGCACTATTTTGTTTAGTTTATCACTCGCGCTATTTTGGCCGTCGCACTGTTTTCTGCAGTTTATCACTCCTGCTATTTTGCGCGACGCACTGTATTGTGCAGTTGACACTCTCGCTATTTTGCGCGTCGCACTATTTTGTACAGTTGACACTCGCACAATTTTGCGCGTCGCACTGTTTTGTACAGTTTATCACTCCTGCTATTTTGCGCGTCGCACTGTTTTGTGCAGTTTATCACTCCTACTATCTTGCTCGTCGCACTGTATTGTGCAGTTGACACTCGTGCTATTTTGCGCGTCGCACTGTTTTGTACAGCTGACACTCGCACTATTTTGCGCGTCGCACTGTATTGTGCAGTTTATCACTCGCGCTATTTCGCGCGACGCACTCTTTTTTTGCAGTTTATCACTCGCGCTATTTTGCGCGTCGCACTGTTTTGTGCAGTTTATCATTCGCGCTATTTTGCGCATTGCACTGTTTTGTGTAGTTTATCACTCGCGCTCTTTTGCACTTCGCACTGTTGTGTGCAGTTGACTCTCGCGCTATTTTGTGCAGTTCACACTCGTGCTATTTTGCGCGTCCCACTGTTTTGTGCAGTTTATCACTCGCGCTATTTTGCGTGTCGCACTATTTCGTGCAGTTAATCACTTGCGCTATTTTACGCGTCGCACGGTTTTCTGCAGTTCACCATCGCACTATTTTACGCGTCGCACTGTTTTGTGCGGTTTATCACTCGCGCTGTTTTGGGCGTCGCGCTGTTTTGTGCAGTTCACCCTCGCGCTTTTTTGCGCGTCGCACTGTTCTGTGCAGTTTATGCCTCGCACTATTTTGCGCGTCGCACTGTTTTGTGCTGTTCACACTCGCGCAATTTTGCGCGTTGCACTGTTTTGTGCAGTTTATCACTCGCGCTATTTTACGCGTCGAACAATTTTGTGCAGTTTATCACTCGCGCTATTTTGCGTGTCGCACTGTTTTGTGCAGTTCACACTCGCGCTATTTTGCGCGTCGCACTGTTTTGTGCAGTTTATCACTCGCGCTATTTTGCGCGTCGCACTGTTTTGTGCAGTTGACACTCGCCGTATTTTGCGGGTCGCTCTGTTTTGTGCAGTTCACACTCCCGCTATTTTGCGCGTCGCACAATTTTGTGCAGATTATCAATCGCGCTATTTTGCGCGTCGCACTGATTCGTGCAGTTAATCACTCGAGCTATTCTGCGCGTCGCACTATTTTGTGCAGTTCACCATCGCGCTATTTTGTCCGTGGCACTGTTTTCTGCAGTTTATCACTCGCGCTATTTTGGGCGTCGCACTGTTTTGTGCATTTCACCCCCGCGCTATTTTGCGCGTCGCACTGTTTTGTACAGTTTATCACTCCAGCTATTTTGCGCGTCGCACTGTTTTGTGCAGTTTATCACTCGCGCTATTTTTCGTGCCGCACTGTTTCGTGCAGTTAATCACTCGTGCTATTTTGCGCATCGCATGGTTTTTTGGAGTTCGCCATTGCGCTATTTGGCGCGTTGCACTGTTTTGTGCAGTTTATCCCTCGCGCTATTTTGTGCGACGCACTGTTTTGTGCAGTTTATCACTCGAGCTATTTTGCGCGTCGCACTGTTTGGTGCAGTTTATCACTCGCGCTATTTTTGCGCGTCGCACTGTTTGGTGCAGTTTATCACTCGCGCTATTTTGCGCGTCGCATTGTTTTGGTGCAGTTCACACTTGTGCTATTTTGCGCGTCGCACTGTTTCGTGCAGTTTATCACTCGCGCTATTTTGCGTGTCGCACTGTTTCGTGCAGTTAATCACTCGAGCTATTCTGCGCGTCGCACTGTTTTGTGCAGTTCACCATCGTGCTATTTTGCGCGTGGTACTGTTTTGTGCAGTTTATCACTCGCACTATTTTGCACGTCACACTGTTTTGTGCAGTTTATCACTCGTGTTGTTTTGCGCGTCGCACTGTTTTGTGCAGTTCACACTCCCGCTATTTTGCGCGTCGCCCTATTTTGTGCAGTTTATCACCCGCGCTATTTTACGCGTCGCACTATTTTGTGCAGTTTATCACTCGCGGTATTTTGCGTGTCGCACTGTTTCGTGCGGATTATCACTCGCGCTATTTTGCGCCTCGCACTGTTTTGTGCAGTTGACACTCGCGCTATTTTGCAGGTCGTATTGTTTTGTGCAGTTCACACTTGCGCTATTTTGCGTGTCGCACTGTTTTGTGCAGATTATCACTCGCGCTATTTTGCGCGTCACACTGTTTTGTGCAGTTTATCACTCGCGCTATTTTGCGGGTTGCACTGTTTGTTTTAGTTTATCACTCGCGCTATTTTGTGCGTCGCACTGTTTTGTGCAGTTTATCAATCCTGCTATTTTGCGCGTCGCACTGTTTTGTACAGTTGACACTCGCGCTATTTTGCGCGTCACACTGTTTTGTGCAGTTTATCACTCGCGCTATTTTGTACATCGCACTGTTTTGGTGCACTTCACACTTGGGCTATTTTGCGCGTCGCACTGTTTTGTGCAGTTTATAACTCGCGCTATTTTGCGTGTCGCACTATTTCGTGCAGTTAATCACTCGCGCTATTTTGTGCATCGCACGGTTTTTGTGCAGTTCACCATTACGCTATTTTGCGCGTCGCACTGTTTTGTGCAGTTTATCACTCGCGCTATTTTGCGTGATGCACTATTTTTTGCAGTTTATCACTCGCGCTATTTTGCGCGTCGCACTGTTTTGTGCAGTTTATCACTCGCGCTATTTTGTGCGTCGCACTGTTTTCGTGCAGTTCACACTTGTGCTATTTTGCACGTCGCACTGTTTCGTGCAGTTTATCACTCGCACTATTTTGCGTGTCGCACTGTTTCGTGCAGTTAATCACTCGAGGTATTCTGCGCGTCGCATTGTTTTGTGTAGTTCACCATCGTGCTATTTTGGGCGTGGCACTGTTTTGTGCAGTTCACCCCCGCGCTATTTTGCGCGTCGCACTGTTTTGTGCAGTTTATCACTCACCCTATTTTGCGCGTCGCACTGTTTTGTGCAGTTTATCACTCGCGCTATTTTGCACGTCGCACTGTTTTGTGCAGTTTATCACTCGCGCTATTTTGTGGGTTGCACTATTTTGTTTAGTTTATCACTCGCGCTATTTTGGCCGTCGCACTGTTTTCTGCAGTTTATCACTCCTGCTATTTTGCGCGACGCACTGTATTGTGCAGTTGACACTCTCGCTATTTTGCGCGTCGCACTATTTTGTACAGTTGACACTCGCACAATTTTGCGCGTCGCACTGTTTTGTACAGTTTATCACTCCTGCTATTTTGCGCGTCGCACTGTTTTGTGCAGTTTATCACTCCTACTATCTTGCTCGTCGCACTGTATTGTGCAGTTGACACTCGTGCTATTTTGCGCGTCGCACTGTTTTGTACAGCTGACACTCGCACTATTTTGCGCGTCGCACTGTATTGTGCAGTTTATCACTCGCGCTATTTCGCGCGACGCACTCTTTTTTTGCAGTTTATCACTCGCGCTATTTTGCGCGTCGCACTGTTTTGTGCAGTTTATCATTCGCGCTATTTTGCGCATTGCACTGTTTTGTGTAGTTTATCACTCGCGCTCTTTTGCACTTCGCACTGTTGTGTGCAGTTGACTCTCGCGCTATTTTGTGCAGTTCACACTCGTGCTATTTTGCGCGTCCCACTGTTTTGTGCAGTTTATCACTCGCGCTATTTTGCGTGTCGCACTATTTCGTGCAGTTAATCACTTGCGCTATTTTACGCGTCGCACGGTTTTCTGCAGTTCACCATCGCACTATTTTACGCGTCGCACTGTTTTGTGCGGTTTATCACTCGCGCTGTTTTGGGCGTCGCGCTGTTTTGTGCAGTTCACCCTCGCGCTTTTTTGCGCGTCGCACTGTTCTGTGCAGTTTATGCCTCGCACTATTTTGCGCGTCGCACTGTTTTGTGCTGTTCACACTCGCGCAATTTTGCGCGTTGCACTGTTTTGTGCAGTTTATCACTCGCGCTATTTTACGCGTCGAACAATTTTGTGCAGTTTATCACTCGCGCTATTTTGCGGGTCGCACTGTTTTGTGCAGTTCACACTCGCGCTATTTTGCGCGTCGCACTGTTTTGTGCAGTTTATCACTCGCGCTATTTTGCGCGTCGCACTGTTTTGTGCAGTTGACACTCGCCGTATTTTGCGGGTCGCTCTGTTTTGTGCAGTTCACACTCCCGCTATTTTGCGCGTCGCACAATTTTGTGCAGATTATCAATCGCGCTATTTTGCGCGTCGCACTGATTCGTGCAGTTAATCACTCGAGCTATTCTGCGCGTCGCACTATTTTGTGCAGTTCACCATCGCGCTATTTTGTCCGTGGCACTGTTTTCTGCAGTTTATCACTCGCGCTATTTTGGGCGTCGCACTGTTTTGTGCATTTCACCCCCGCGCTATTTTGCGCGTCGCACTGTTTTGTACAGTTTATCACTCCAGCTATTTTGCGCGTCGCACTGTTTTGTGCAGTTTATCACTCGCGCTATTTTGTGGGTTCCACTGTTTTATTTAGTTTATCACTCGCGTTGTTTTGTGCATCGCACTATTTTGTGCAGTTGACACTCGCGCTATTTTGTGCGTCGCACTATTTTTTACAGCTATCACTCCTGCTATTTTGTCCGTCGCGCGGTTTTGTGCAGTTTATCACTCCTGTTATTCTGCGCGTCGCACTGTATTGTGCTGTTAACACTCGCGCTATTTTGCGCGTCGCACTGTTTTGTACAATTGACACTCGCGCTATTTTGGGGGTCGCACTGTTCTGTGCATTTCACCCCCGCGCTATTTTGCGCGTCGCACTGTTTTGTACAATTGACACTCGCGCTATTTTGGGCGTCGCACTGTTTTGTGCATTTCACCCCTGCGCTATTTTGCGCGTCGCACTGTTTTGTGCAGTTTATCACTCGCGCTATTTTGCGCGTCGCACTGTTTTGTGGAGTTTATCACTCGCGCTATTTTGCGCGTCGCCCTGTTTTGTGCAGTTGACACTCGCGCTATTTTGTGCGTCGCACTGTTTTGTGCAGTTCACACTCATGCTATTTTGCGCGTCGCACTATTTTGGGCAGTTTATCACTTGCGCTATTTTGCGTGTCGCATTGTTTCGTGTAGTTAATCACTCGCGCTATTTTGCGCGTCGCACGGTTTTGTGCAGTTCACCATCGCGCTGTTTTGCGCGTCACACTTTTTTGTGCAGTTTATCGGCCGCGCTATTTTGGGCGTCGCACTGTTTTGTGCTGTTGACCCTCGCGCTATTTTGCGTGTCGCACTGTTTTGTGCAGTTTATCACTCGCACTATTTTGCGCGTCGCACTGTTTTGTGCAGTTTATCAATCGCACTATTTTGCGGGTTGCACTGTTTTGTTTTGTTTATCACTCGCGTTATTTTGCGCGTCGCACTGTTTTGTGCAGTTGACAGTCGCGCTATTTTGCGCATCGCACTGTTTTGTGCAGTTCACGCTCGCGCTATTTTGCGGGTCGCACTGTTTTGTGCAGTTTATCACTCGCGCTATTTTGCGCGGCGCACTGTTTTGTGCAGATTATCACTCGCGCAAATAGCGCGTCGCACTATTTTGTGCAGTTGACACGCGCGCTATTTTGCGCGTCGCACTGTTTCGTACAGTTTATCACTCTTGCTATTTTGCGCGTCGCACAGTTTTCTGTAGTTTATCACTCCTGCTATTTTGCGCGTCGCACTATATTGTGCAGTTGACACTCGCGCTATTTTGCGCGTCGCACTGTTTTGAACAGTTGACACTCGCGTTATTACGTGCTTCGCACTATTTTGTACAGTTTATCACTCGCGCTATTTTGGGCGTCGTACTGTTTTGTGCAGTTCACCATCGCGCTATTTTACGCGTCACACTGTTTTGTGCAGTTTATCACTCGCGCTATTTTGGGCGTCGCACTATTTTGTCCAGTTCACCCTCGCCCTATTTTGCGTGTCGCACTGTTTTGTGCAGTTCACACTCGCGATATTTTGCGCGTCGCACTGTTTTGTGCAGTTTATCACTCGCGCTATTTTACGCGTCGCACTATTTTGTGCAGGTTATCACTCGCGCCATTTTGCGCGTGGCACTGTTTTGTGCAGTTCACACTCGCACTATTTTGCGCGTCGCACTGTTTTGTGCAGTTTATCACTTGCGCTATTTTGTGCCTCGCACTGTTTTGTGCAGTTGACACTCGCGCTATTTTGCGGGTCGCACTGTTTTGTACAGTTCACACTCGCGCTATGTTGCACGTCGCACTGTTTTGTGCAGATTATCACTCGCGATATCTTGCGCGTCGCACTGTTTCGTGCTGTTAATCGTTCGAGCTATTCTGCGCGTCCCACTGTTTTGTGCAGTTCACCATCATGCTATTTTGCACGTGGCACTATTTTCTGCAGTTTGTCACTCGCGCTATTTTGGTCATCGCACTGTTTTGTGCAGTTCACCCCCGCGCTATTTTGCGTGTCGCACTGTTTTGTGCAGTTTATCACTTGCGCTATTCTGCACGTCGCACTGTTTTGTGCAGTTTATCACTCGCGCTATTTTGCGCGTCGCACTGTTTTGTGCAGTTTATCACTCGCCCTATTTTGGGCGTCGCACTATTTTGTGCAGTTCACCCTCGCGCTATTTTGCGCGTCGCACGGTTTTGTGCAGTTTATCACTCGCGCTATTTTGCGCGTCGCACTATTTTGTGCAGTTGACAGTCGCACTATTTTGCGCATTGCACTGTTTTGTGCAGTTGACAGTCGCGCTATTTTGCGCATCGCACTGTTTTGTGCAGTTCACACTCGCGCTATTTTGCGGGTCGCACTGTTTTGTGCAGTTTACCACTCGCGCCATTTTGCGCGTCACACTATTTCGTGCGGATTATCACTTGTGCTATTTTGTGGGTTGCACTGTTTTGTTTACTTTATCACCCGCGCTATTTTGCGCGTCGCGCTGTTTTGTACAGTTCACACTCGCGCTATTTTGCGCGTCGCTCTGTTTTGTGCAGTTTATCACTCGCGCTATTTTGCGCGTCGCACAGTTTTGTGCAGTTTATCACTCGCACTATTTTGCGCGTCGCACTGTTTTGTGCAGCTGACAGTCGCGCTATTTTGCGCATCGCACTGTTTTGTGCAGTTCACACTCGCGCTATTTTGCGTGTCGCACTGTTTTTCACAGTTCATCACTCGCGCTATTTTGCGCGTCACACTATTTTGTGCAGATTATCACTTGCGCTATTTTGTGGGTTGCACTGTTTTGTTTACTTTTATCACTCGCGCTATTTTGCGGCGTCGCGCTGTTTTGTACAGTTCACACTCGCGCTATTTTGCGTGTCGCACTGTTTTGTGCAGTTTATCACTCGCGCTATTTGGCGCGTCGCACTGTTTCGTGCTGTTAATCATTCGAGCTATTCTGCGCGTCCCACTGTTTTGTGCAGTTCACCATCGTGCTATTTTGCACGTTGCACTATTTTCTGCAGGTTTGTCACTCGCGCTATTTGGTCATCGCACTGTTTTGTGCAGTTCACCCCCGCGCTATTTTGCGTGTCGCACTGTTTTGTGTGCAGTTTATCACTGGCGCTATTTTGCGCGTCGCACTGTTTTGTGCTGTTTATCACTCGCGCTATTTTGCGCGTCGCACTGTTTTGTGCAGTTTATAACTCGCACTATTTTGGGCGTTGCACTATTTTGTGCAGTTCACCCTCGCGCTATTTTGCGCGTCGCACGGTTTTGTGCATTTTATCACTCGCGCTATTTTACGCGTTGCACTGTTTTGTGCAGCTTATCACTCACGCTATTTTGCGCGTCGCACTGTTTTGTGCAGTTGACAGTCACGCTATTTTGCGCATCGCACTGTTTTGTGCAGTTGACTAGTCGCGCTATTTTGCGCATCGCACTGTTTTGTGCAGTTCACACTCGCGCTATTTTGCGGGTCGCACTGTTTTGTGCAGTTTACCACTCGCGCTATTTTGCGCGTCACACTATTTCGTGCAGATTATCACTTGCGCTATTTTGTGGGTTGCACTGTTTTGTTTACTTTATCACCCGCGCTATTTTGCGCGTCGCGCTGTTTTGTGCAGTTCACAACTCACGCTATTTTGCACGTCGCTCTGTTTTGTGCAGTTTATCACTCGCGCTATTTTGCGCGTCGCACTGTTTTTGTGATTAACTCGCACTGTTTTGTGCAGTTGACACTAGCGCTATTTTGCGCGTCGCACTGTTTTGTGCAGTTTATCACTCGCACTATTTTGCGCGTCGCACTGTTTTGTGCAGTTGACAGTCGCGCTATTTTGCGCATCGCACTGTTTTGTGCAGTTCACACTCCGCGCTATTTTGCGGGTCGCACTGTTTTTCCCAGTTTATCAGTCGCGCTATTTTGCGCGTCACACTATTTTGTGCAGATTATCACTTGCGCTATTTTGTGGGTTGCACTGTTTTGTTTACTTTATCACTCGCGCTATTTTGCGCGTCGCGCTGTTTTGTTACAGTTCACACTCGCGCTATTTTGCGCTTCGCTCTGTTTTTGTCCCGTTTCTCACTCACGCTATTTGGCACGTCGCACTGTTTTTTGCAGTTGACACTCACGCTATTTTGCGCGTCGCACTGTTTTGTGCAGTTGACACTCACGCTATTTTGTGCGTCGCACTGTTTTGTGCAATTCACACTCGTGCTATTTGCGCGTTGCACTGTTTGGTTGCAGTTTATCACTCGCGCTATTTTGCGCGTTCGCACTGTTTCGTGCAGTTAATCACACCAGCTATTTTGCGCGTCGCACTGTTTTGTGCAATTCACCATCGCGCTATTTTGTGCGTCGGCACTGCTTTGTGCAGTTTATCACTCGCGCCATTTTGGGCGTCGCACTGTTTTGTGCAGTTCACCCCCGCGTTATTTTGTGCGTCGCACTGTTTTGGGCAGTTTATCACTCGGGCTATTTTGCGCGTCGCACTGTTTTGTACAGTTGACATTCTCGCTATTTTGCGCGTCGCACTGTTTTGGGCAGTTTCTCACTCGCGCCATTTTTGGGCGTAGCACTGTTTTGTGCAGTTCACCCCCGCGTTATTTTGTGCGTCGCACTGTTTTGTGCAGTTTATCACTCGCGCTATTTTGCGCGTCGCACTGTTTGCGCAGTTGAAACTCGCGCTATTTTTGCGCGGCGCACTGTTTTGTGCAGTTTATCACTCGTGCTATTTTTCGTGTCGCACTATTTCGTGCAATTAATCACTAGTGCTATTTTGCGCGTCGCACGGTTTTGTGCTGTTCACCATCGCGCTATTTTGCGTGTCGTACTTTTTTGTGCAGTTTATCACTCAGCGCTATTTTGGGCGTCGCACTGTTTTGTGCAGTTCACCCTCGCGCTATTTTGCGTGTCGCACTGTTTTGTGCAATTTATCACACGCACTATTTTGCACGTCGCACTGTTTTTGTGCAGTTTTTCACTCGCACTATTTTGCGGGTCGCACTTTTTTGTTTGGTCTATCACTCGCGCTATTTTGCGCGTCGCAATGTTTTGTGTAGTTTATCACTCGCACTACTTTGCGGGTTGCACTGTTTTGTTTACTTTATTACTCGCGTCATTTTGGGCGTCGCACAGTTTTGTGCAGTTGACAGTCGCGCTATTTTGCGCATCGTACTGTTTTGTGCAGTTCACACTCGCGCTATTTTGCGGGTCGCACTGTTTTGTGTAGTTTATCACTCGCGCTATTTTGTGCGTCGCACTATTTTGTGCAGATTATCACTCGCGTTATTTTGCGCGTCGCACTATTTTGTGCGGTGGACACTCGCGCTATTTTGCGCGTCGCACTGTTTTGTACAGTTTATCACTCCTGCTGTGTTGCGCGTTGCACAGTTTTCTGCAGTTTATCACCCGTGCTATTTTGCGCGTCGCATTGTACTGTGCAGTTGACACTAGCGACTATTTTGCGCGTCGCACTGTTTTGTCCAGTTGACACTCGCGCTATTTTGCGCGTCGCACTGTTTTGTAAAGTTTATCACTCGCGCTATTTTGTGCGTCGCACTGTTTTGTGCAGTTCACCATCGCGCTATTTTGCGCGTCGCACTATTTTGTGCTGTTTATCACTCGTACTATTTTGCGCGTCGCACTGTTTTTTGCAGTTTATCACTCGCGCTATTTTTGCGCGTCGCACTGTTTTGTGCAGTTCACACTCGCGCTATTTTGCGCGTCGCCCTGTTTTGTGCAGTTTATCACTGGTGCTATTTTACCCGTCGCACTGTTTTGTGCAGTTTATCACTCGCGCTATTTTGCGCGTCGCACTGTTTTGTGCAGTTTATCACTCGCTTTATTTTGCGCGTTGCACAGTTTTGTGCAGTTCACCACTCACGCTATTTTGCGCGTCGCACTGTTTTGTGCAGTTTATCACTTGCGCTATTTTGCGCCTCGCACTGTTTTGTGCAGATTATCACTCGCGCTATTTTGCGCGCCGCACTGTTTCGTGCTGTTAATCATTCGAGCTATTCTGCGCGTCCCACTGTTTTGTGCAGTTCACCATCGTGCTATTTTGCACGTTGGCACTATTTTCTGCAGTTTGTCACTCGCACTATTTTGGTCATCGCACTGTTTTGTGGTCAGTTCACCCCCGCGCTATTTTGCGTGTCGCACTGTTTTGTGCAGTTTATCACTTGCGCTATTTTGCGCGTCGCACTGTTTTTGTGCAGTTTATCACTCGCCCTATTTTGCGCGTCGCACAGTTTTGTGCAGTTGACAGTCGCGCTATTTTGCGCATCGCACTGTTTTGTGCAGTTCACATTCGCGCTATTTTGCGGGTCGCACTGTTTTGTGCAGTTTATCACTCGCGCTATTTTGTGCATCGCACTATTTTGTGCAGATTATCACTCGCGTTATTTTGCGCGTCGCACTATTTTCTGCAGTTGACACTCGCGCTATTTTGCCGCGTCGCACTGTTTTGTACAGTTTATCACTCCTGCTGTGTTGCGCGTTGCATAGTTTTCTGCAGTTTATCACTCGTGCTATTTTGCGCGTCGCATTGTACTGTGCAGTTGACACTCGCGCTATTTTTACGCGTCGCACTGTTTTGTCCAGTTGACACTCGCGCTATTTTGCGCGTCGCACTGTTTTGTAAAGTTTATCACTCGCGCTATTTTGTGCGACGCACTGTTTTGTGCAGTTCACCATCGCGCTATTTTGCGCGTCGCACTATTTTGTGCTGTTTATCACTCGTACTATTTTGCGCGGTCGCACTGTTTTTTGCAGTTTATCACTCGCGCTATTTTGCGCGTTGCACTGTTTTGTGCAGTTCACACTCGCGCTATTTTGCGCGTCGCCCTGTTTTGTGCAGTTTATCACTCGTGCTATTTTACCCCGTCGCACTGTTTTGTGCAGTTTATCACTCGCGCTATTTTGCGCGTCGCACTGTTTTGTGTCAGTTTATCACTCGCGCTATTTTGCGCGTTGCACTGTTTTGTGCAGTTCACACTCGCGCTATTTTGCGCGTCGCACTGTTTTGTACAGTTTATCACTTGCGCTATTTTGCGCTATTTTGCGCCTCGCACTGTTTTCTGCAGTTCACACTCGCGCTATTTTGCGCATCGCACTGTTTTGTGCAGATTATCACTCGCGCTATTTTGCGCATCGCACTGTTTCGTGCAGTTAATCATTCGAGCTATTCTGCGCGTCGCACTGTTTTGTGCAATTCGCCATCGTGCTATTTTGCACATTGGCACTGTTTTCTGCAGTTTATCACTCGCGCTATTTTGGGTGTCGTACTATTTTGTGCAGGTCACCCCCCACGATATTTTGCGCGTCGCACGATTTTGTGCAGTTTATCACTCGCGCTATTTTGCGCGTCGCACTGTTTTGTACAGTTTATCACTGTTTTGTGCAGTTGACAGTCTCGCTGTTTTGCGCCATCGCACTGTTTTTGTGCAGTTCACACTCGCGCTATTTTGCGGGTCGCACTGTTTTGTGCAGTTTATCACTCACGCTATTTTGCGCATCACGCTATTTTGTGCAGATTATCACTTGCGCAATTTTGTGGGTTGCACTTTTTGTTTACTTTATCACTCGCGCTATTTT
>JAXFYN010001444.1:0-28063 GCA_036172215.1 Camellia granthamiana | reverse complement strand
CCTAAGCTATATAGTTTGTGCACTCTTCTTATCTAAATATATTACACTAATAAGTTCTAGCATTCTGTTTGGCTGTTTTCTTTGTATACATTGTCCTAAGATGGAATAGTTTTGGTTCCAGTCTCGTCCATTGATTGCGTGTAAATTGCACTACATCTCAGGCTGATGCCCTCGTATTGAAACTTCAAACAATTGATAATCAAGAGACGGATGTCAAACCAACACTTTTAATAGCAGTTGACACAGTATGTCCTGTTTTATTTCTCTTGATGTACCCTATTTAATCAATTTGGTGGATCAAATCAAGATTGGGATTGCCTAGTTCCATCTATGCAACGAGGATATATTGCATTTTGAAGGAGATGGGACATGCCTCAAAACATTGTCAGGGATTTGCACCCCCCCCCCCCTTTTTGGAGAAATAAAATTACATTTTGTTACTTATTTCATATTCCTAACTTCAAATGATTTGGAGGTGGTTGTCTATGAAGGTGCAATAAGGGAAAAACCATCTAGTAAGGAAGAAGCTCGCCAATTCATCAAAGGTTTGCTTCATACTTTTACCATAATTTTCTGCTGTCGTAGTTTATGGTTCTGCCAATCTTACCATTGCACATAATAGGTTATTCTGGTGGGCATGCGGCGATAGTGAGCTTTGTTCTTGTTATGAATCTCAAGATTGGATTCAGAAAAGGAGAATGGGACAAAGTGGAGGTACAATTTACTTCTACTCATTACGTTATGACTTGTTCTGATATCCTTATAAGTGAAGTTTTTTTTGTAATTTTTTAAGACCTCAATGCCTTGTGACTTGTTCTGAAGATTTTTGTTATTACATAAGAGCTTTTAGACCAATTAATAACTCAAATTATTTGACACATATACCAGGCCAAAGCTAAAAAAGAAAAAGAAATGATTATGTGACATGACACCAATTATATGCTCTCTGATAGGTGTGCTAAAAATATCTTGTACTAGGGTCATATATTGCTGTAACCTAATAACTTAACCAATAATGTATAGGCTGAAAAAGTTATCCTTCTTTACCCATCTTTTATTGCAAACAAATTCTTTATAGAGGCAAGCTTATAGGTTTGGGGTTACAAAAAAAAAAAAATTCTTGACTCTTTGGGATTTGAGAAAGACAGTGTTGGAATGTAGAAATACATTATTTACCTGTGATGTTGATGTGGAATTATAGCACAAATGCTTTTGTTGAAGCTTGATAAATGCCTAATAAACTTTAAGCAAACTAGAACTATCAATAACCCTCATCTTTTTCATGGGTGTAAATATTCAGAAATTATTGTTATTAGTATAATTTTTTCTATAATCATCAGATGTGTAAGCTCCTCTGGTTGCTTGGTGTGCCAGAAAACTTTGAAATTTATGATGTGCAAGAACTTCTTTGCCAAAGATATTTCACATATTTTTTAATCCAATATATCTATCTTTTAATTTGCATGACATTCCCTTTTCTTTATGCAAAAAAGTATTATTTTCTAGTGTTGTGTTTGTCAGTTGGTGCTCTTTTCGCACTGTGAATCCTTCGTGTTTTTTTTTCCTAAAGAATTATCATGTATAATATGTTGAAACTACACTTGTGGTGATGACTTGCAGATTTATTTCCATGACATACTGGATCAAGTCATTGATAACCTGGTATAGTATGTTTTCATTATAATTGGTGGTGGTTGATATATTTGATTAACTGACAAGTCGACTTTTGTTTTCTTTCTTTCTCTGAGTCCAGAATGAGGAGGGGTTTGTTCTCAATGTTGCTGGAGGCTTGATCATAGAACATCCTTTGATACTACCCTACATTAAACAAGTGGTTGGTTTCTTGATGTCTGCCTAATCTTCTAATTTCTAATGTCATTGTTGATAAATTGTAGTCATAAGAGGCACATTCATATTGTATGTGCATAATACATGGACAATCAAATACCTCCAAGCCCATAGTATAGTATGGCTTGCTAAAATCCAAACTTGGGCCTATATATTATGAGCTCAGCTGACCCATTACTAAGCAGAGTAGTTATACTCGAAAAGAACAGATTAAACTTTTTTTGGAATAGCTTTTTGCCCTTTTCCTTTTTTATTTTTAATTTTATTTTGCTCTTTATAGCAAATAGAATCGGTTAAAGAAAAGGCTCGTATGTCCACGGCCCAAAATGCTCTCTCATTGTTCGACTTGTTCCCAAATAGTAAGTGTCAAGAATGCCCTTTAGCATCCGTTTCCAACGCAACTCTGTTCATTAATAATTTCCAAATCTTTCTCCGTCTTTCTGTCCTTTCCCCTCCTTAATCATGAAGAACTTTATTTGCTATCATGGAGTTACGGATGAATCACTTTATTAATGGTCTTCAGGCATTAACATCAATTAGTGCTTTGCTATATGCAAGTAGGAACAACTGATAGCGTGATGGGACTCCCGAAAGCTCTTACAGAGAGACTGATAAAGGAGGCTCTCTAGTAGTATGACTCTTTTTCCAATTTTACCTGATTATACCTCTTTTTTCATGTTAGGTGTATACATTCAAAGAGCTTGATGATTTTGTAGTTAGTGTTTTAGTGATAATTTGCTGCCCATTTTCAGGTTGACTCTATACCAGCAATTTTTGGTGTTACTCGAGACCCTTCCGTAGTTTTCACATCTAATTTCTTTGCCATCTCAGGCAACTCTTGGTCTTCATTCTTCTTATTTCTCTAAAAAGTAATTATAATTCAAGCTAAATTCCATCCGTTAAATTTCTCCCCTATTTATGTGATCACTTATGCATAATACAAGTTTTTGGCAAACAAGAGTAAAGTGAAGAAGAAGAACTAACAAGGTAAAAGTACTAACATCACTAGTTTTTAATTTCTCACTTTTCTAAATCTATTAAGACATGATGTGATTTGTGGAAATCATATTTTATTGTCTTTTCTTTTTGGTATATTTCAACATACACATATCTCTCTCTGCTGGGAAATCTACAAAGCTCTCAGCATAATTGCCAAATAAACATGCTTGCTCAGAAATCAGTACACACCTGGGTTCAGGTTAGCAAGTGTTCTACTACTCTAGTTAGTTAGTGTGAGTGTATTTTTGGATCAATTAATGGTTTATGTTGTCTATAATTCTAATTTGTGCTTAACTACTTAATCAAGCATATATAACTTTAGAGGGTGTCATTTTCAGCTCTTGCATAAGAAGAGGTTAGTCTGTGAGTATTTGAAATTTATTTGATTTCTGTAGGTTACCATTAAATGTATTAGTCTGTGAGTGTATTTTTGGATCAATTAATGGTTTATGTTGTCTATAATTCTAATTTGTGCTTAACTACTTAACCAAGCATATATAACTTTAGAGGGTGTCATTTTCAGCTCTTGCATAAGAAGAGGTTAGTCTGTGAGTATTTGAAATTTATTTGATTTCTGTAGGTTACCATTAAATGTATTAGTATTTTAGCTAATCATGAAAGAAAATCATTGACTCTCATGATTTTCTTGTATGGTGGGATATGTACTTGATAATTGTTGTGATAAGAGTTCACACTTGATCTAGTCTGCAAGCAGCATGGTCTGCAATTTCTCAATAGCGTTTTTATTTTTATTTTTTTCTAACATTTGAAACATGCCTTTTTAGTAGTTTAAGATGCACAACCATGGGAAGTTGAATGAACTGTGAGGGAAAGAAAAGGTGGTAGTACAAAGTTGTGGCCTAGCAGTTGGTAGGTAGCATAGCCTAGCAGTTGGAAGTTAAATGAACTAGTTGTTAATTTCAAGTCCTCAAGATTAGTTGATGCGCGCGCAAGTTAGTCCGTACAATTGATTATCAATAAAAGAAACTATAGCAAAGGGTCGATAAGATTTTATCAATTTTGTAATTTTGTCAATTAGTTTGAACCTCTTTTTAGTACTCATTTTGTATGTATTTTGTTAGATTATTAATTCAGTTATTTACGAGATCATGTCCACTCAAAACACACGTGTTTGTGCTTATGACTAAGTTTGGTTAGGATGAAAATGGTCAAAAGTGAGGAAATTTGAAAGAAAATAAATATATTTTTTCTTTTTCTTTTCCTTTTACGTTATTTTGTATAATTTTTACTTTCTATAATTTATTTCTTTTTAATCAAAGTATAGGAATTTAGTTGGATTTGCATCTTTTATTGAATTGGGCTGGTACACTTGTTTAAATGGGTATTTCAAGCTTCAATGATCTTGTATTCTCTTTCTGTTTTTTTATGGGTTTTGTAGCCTCTTGCCTGGATTTGAGTTCATGAATACTCTCTCTTGTGTGAAATTGATCATACATTGAAGAAATTGTTGGCAATTTTTGCAATTTTTTAAGAAAGAATGGTGTTTGCCGAATTGGAGAGCATCGGATGGTGCCATCAATTATTTTTTTTATTGTCAATTAAAGGTCTAGATTTGTTCATCATAGACCTGTTCAACATTGGCCCAGATTTTTGGTTGGATTCAAATTTGAATTTGTATGTGATGGCAAATCTCAATTTAATAAGGTTATACACATTCTAAAAGAAAAAATATGTTAAAGATCCTTCAGAAGTCTTGCCTAATTTGATGAGTGGGAGTTAGATCAAATGGCCTCTAAATTTGTTTATGCTATGAGAGCATTATTTATTTAATTTTACATGATTCTCATATGTGTCTGTATTTTTTTTGGGTATGTCCTTTTCTTTATATGTATTTAATGCTTTTTGGTATGTGATAAAATCTTCTTGTTAGTGCTTCTTCAAGTACTGTTTATAAGTATTGGGTACAAATTCTTTAATTTGTGTTTATTTTGGTGAATCTGATTGCAGTTTATGTTTTGATGCAAGCATGTAGACCAGTGAAGACTATAAATTTAATGCTAAGACATTATTTTTGGATATATGTTAGTTTGTGGTTAATGTTAAGACATGATTTTTGGATATATATTAGTTTGTGGTTAATGTTAAAACATGATTTTTGGATATGTTAATTTTGTGGGTAATGGTGATTGGATATTAATTGAATGAGAAAGTGAGTTAATGCTTCATTATAGGTATTTTTTTAGTTCAATCAAATAAAATTAGCACAATTTCAAAAAAAAAAAAAAAAAAGGGTATATGATGGCATTTCTACAAACGCCTCTTAAACCCTACTTACTAACGGTCATATTTTTAAAAAAAGATATGACGGCATTTTTTCAAAACGTCGCTAAATATCGTCAGTGACGTCAGTGTGTGTTTAGTAGGACATTTGGCGACATTTTTAAAAACGCCGCCTATACTAATATCACGACGTTTTTAAAACTCCACAAAGCTATAGCGACAGCCGTGTCCTCGGCATTTGGTGCTAATCGTCGCAAAAGGAATTGGCGGCATTTTTGGCACTTACAGCGGCGTTTTTTAAACGCCACTAAAAGTCTGTTTTCCAGCAGTGACATCGTGATAAACTTGCTCGTAACATATCAAAGATACAAAGACATTGTTGACAAGCTTGTTCAACATAGTTGAAACCACTTCATTGTCACCTAAAAGGTTACAAATAACTCCATAGTTCCTCAGTATTTGGACATCGTTTGAGGAGTTCACAAGGTAATCAATAAAATTCGAATATGCAGTGAAATAATTCATAGAAGAAGGGTGAAGATATTGCTCATATGCAATTAAATTTTTGAAAACAAACTCTATAGTGTCGTCAACGATTAAATATAGGATTTCCATGGTCCTATTTACAAACCTTATATCGAACAAATTTCTATTTATATTAAACTTCTTGAATTTGATCTCGGCTTCCCGGAGCTCAGTTGCAGACTCCATCGATCTATCTCTTCCCACAACACGTCTTTGGGATACCATTGAATGAAATTCATAGAACCAACAATAATGCAGCAGGCCTAGATGATGTTTGATGTCATCTTCCCTTGGATTTTCATAACATGATTCTGAAAGATTACCCGGTGTTATCTTATCGAAATATTCAAGGGACAAAGTAATGATGTTTTCTGGTGAGCCTAAAATTGTGGCCATCTTGAACAACTTCATGAGGACAAAAAATGGTAGTTGATTTTCAAATAACATTAAATCGAGCACTAAGTCAAGTTTAATATGACCCAAATGGAAAATGAAATTTTCCATACCTCCCAATTGTGTCATCCCTTGCGAGCAAAGTGACACGAGGATGAAGCAACTATCAAGAAGCATCATTTCCACAAACTCATTTGAATCAAGGCTACTTGGTTCTGCATAAAAATTGCGTGCTCTTTTTTCTAATTGTTGCATGGCCACAATGTATCTTTCCACACTGGTTCATTTCTTTGTTCAAGAAGTTGTCGTTAGATATGTAGTTTATACTCTTCCATTGGTTGTAGTTTTTTCTTACCATGGTGATAAGGACCAATAGCAACTACTTATGTTTCATAAGAATTTTAATTTTCGTTTCCCTAGTACATACCTTGATTTGGATCAAAGCAGTGGTTTAAGGGTGGTCGTGGCAAGCCCTAAACAGCTACACCTACTATGCTGATTATAAGCCAGAACTGCCAGGGGTTGGGACAACCTCTGAGGTTTGTGTAATATCCATCGTCTTGCAATAATGTTTCTCATGGAAACTAAGAATAAACAACCCATGCTTGAGAGAATTAGAAGAAGGTTGGGTTTCTCTTATATGTGTTACGTGGACCTTGTGGATAATTCTGAAGGCCTTGCTCTTTGGTGGAGGGATGACATATCTTTGCAGGTCATATTCAAATCAACTAATATTTTTAAGTGTGTTATCAATGATGGACCATTGCAAGATGGGTGGGTGGATGGTAGCTTTTGTCTATGCCTCTCCATGGTGGTCGGATAGAGAAGTGCTTTAGTAGTACCTTAAAGCCATGGTTGTTGAGAATAGATATCCTTGGGCATGTTTAGGGGATTTGAATGAAGTAAGTAGCAGTGGAGAGAAACAAGGTGCAACTGGGTGTAACCTCTCTAGAATACAACACTTCCAAAATTTTCTTTCGGAATGTGAGCTTATGGATTTGGAATTCAAAGGCCATTCATATACGTGGACAAATATCCAAGCTGGGGTTCATAATGTTTGAGAGAGGTTGGATAAAGCTTTAGCTTCGGTGGAGTGGAGGCAAAAGTTTTCCCATGCCCAAGTTTTTCATGAAGCTTTGACAAGGTTTGATCATTGCCCACTGGTTCTCCATTGTCTTGTCCCACCAAAGAAGGTACCTCATTTGTTCAAGTTCGAATCCATGTGGACCACTAGTGCAGAGTGTGTGGAAGTCATTGAGGCCAATTGGCTCCCTCCGAGAGTCGGTTCCCCTATGTTTAATTTAGCCCAAAAACTCAAGTCTTGTCAAAAAGGACTAATTTCTTGGAGTAGGACAGCTTTTGGGGACAATAGAATCAAAATGGCTTAGTTACAGACCAAACTTTTGGACCTCCAAATGCTACCAATATCGGATGACAATTTGAATGTCATCAAAATTGTGCAAAGTGAGATTCAGGATGTTTTAGCCCAATAATAAATGTTCCAACACTAGCGTTCTAGGATCAACTGGTTGCAATATGGGGACAAGAACTTAGCTTTCTTTCACACCACTGTTACTCAGAGAAGGCAAAGAAATCAGTTGAATAAACTACAATTTGATAATGGGGAATGGATTGAATCTGGTGAAGCCATTAATGCACATCTGCAAGACTATTTTCAGAAACTCTATTAAGCAATGCCACGAAGGTATACGAGTTAGCTTTGGAGGTGGTAAATTGTGATGTAACTAATGGTATGAATCGGTTCCTCACCAGACTAGTGACTAACGAGGAAATCAGGTTAGCCACCTTTCAGCTTGGGGCTTTAAAGGCTCCTAGGCCTGATGGTTTTTTAGAGATTTTTTTTCATAAGCATTGGGATGTAGTCGGCCATGAGGTGTGTGCAGCAGTAAAAAGCTATTTCCATGGGGGTTTGTGCTTAAGGAATTGAATCATACCAATGTGGTCTTAATCTCCAAAGTGGTTGCACCAGAAAAGCTAATTCAATACAGACCAATTAGTTAATGCAGCTTTTCTATGAAGATCATTACAAAGGTACTAACTAACTGTCTGAAAATGATCCTTGGCCAACTTATTACTCCAAATTAGTCTGCCTTTGTGCTAGGGAGACTTATTCAGGATAATATTCTAGTGGCCCATGAGGCTTTTCACTTCTTAAAGCACAAACAAAGTGGGCAAAGGGTAGATATGGCTTTAAAACTTGACTTCAATAAGGCTTATGACAGGATTCAATGGGATTTTTTGGAAGTTGTACTTCACAAAATGGGGTTTGCTAGGCAATGGGTGCAATGGGTTATGCAATGTGTCACCACTTTTAGATTCTCGATTTTTGCTAATGGGGAATGTCGGGCTATTGTTGTTCCTTCTTGTGGTCTTCACCGAAGAGACCCCTTCTCTCCTTACCTTTTCCTCCTTGTGGCTAATGTTTTGTCCAAATTATTGCACTGTAATCTAATTAGACAAGAAATTTTAGGACTTAAAATGAGGAGAGCTTGTCCAACTCTATCTCACGTCTATGGTCGTCAAAGGGGAAATTTGTTCACTAAAGGAGGTGTCTCAAGTTGATCCTAAGGCAAAGTATTTGGGCCTACCGTTTTTGTGGGGGAGGTCCAAAGCTGATGCTTTCGGTTTTTCGGTTGAGTGAGTGCTTGCAAAGTTACAAGGATGGAAATGCAATTTGTTATCTCATGCGGGAGGGAAACTTTGATCAAAGTAGTTGCACAAGCTATGCCCTCATTTGTGATGGCTTGCTTCTCTTTACCTCAAAGGATTTGCAACAAATTGAATGCATACATCCACAATTTTTGGTGGAAGGGTGATCCTGAGAGTAGGGGGATTCATTGAACAGGGTGGGACACTATGACAAAACCTAAGGTTGTCGGAGGAATGGGTTTTAGAGATTTCAAAGCCTTTAACCAAGAAATGTTGGCTCAACAAGTTTGGAGACTACTTCAAAATCCTTCCTCTTACTGGGCTAAGATGTTTAAGGGGGCTATACTTTTCTCACTTCATCGTCTTATAGACAACTCAAGGAGCTATTGCCTTATGGGCTTGGTCTAGTATGTTGTATGGTAAGGAGCTTCTGTTGAAAGGGACTAGATGACAAATTCATAACGACCACTCTATTAATTTTTAGATTGACAAATAGTTTCCTTCAGTCCCTAATTTTCGAATCTCCTTTGCAAGGCTTGGCAATACTCCCATTAATATAGTGGCTAATGTTATTGATCCAATCCACAAGTCCTAGAAGATGGAGATCTTAAAGACTACTGTGTCTCCAGAAGAATGCAAAGCCATTAGTGTTATTCCCATCTCAGTAGTGGGCAAAGATAATGAGTCAGTATGGAATCAATCTAACTTTGGTGTTTTCTCTGTGAAGTTTGGGTATGCACTTGCCAACTCAATATAGTCAGAACTTTCTAAAGATGGGCATGCAACATCATTTCAACTCCCCTCAAATTTTTGGAAGCTCATTTGGAGTCTGGAGATGCCCCAAAAATTCAAACATTTCTGGTGGAGAGCTTGCAAAAACTTGTTTGCTATGAAGACCAATTTACTTAAATGAAAATGATCAATGAGTGGGCCTATCTGCCTTTCTAATGAGGAAACTACGGAACATCTGTTCTTTGATTGCCATTGAACCTAGGTGGTGTGGTTTGGGAATCAGCTGACTTTGTCACTTGATCGGGGTACAGTGCATAACCTTATTACTTGGACTAATTGACTGTTGGGATCTATTTCAGCCAGTTCACCTAGGAAATTTCTCTTAAGTCAAGTGATTAATGTAGCTCGGCAAATTTGGAAGACTATAAATGACTTTGTCTTCAACCATGTCTCTGTTAGCCCCTCTAAAACTCTGCATTGAGCAAATCAAGCTTGGAAGGAATTGCTTTATTATTAGCAGAGTGTAAAAAGGGCCTAGTCCTGTCTATTCGGGACCGAGCTCGGGCTTATCGGACACATACCATATTTCTGTCTGGGCCAGCCAGGTCCATTTTTTAAAAGCGTAGGACTAGAACTGGACTTTGTGCTTGGGCTTGGGCTTGGGCTTGGGTTAGGTCGTTTTTTTTTTTTTAATTTTATTTATTTTATTTTCTAGTTTTCACTAAAATAGCGTGAAAGGTGTCGTTGGGCATTGGGCTGGTTGGGCTAGTTGGGCCTTAAATCAGAATTGGATCGGGCCATTGGGCCGAGCTGGGCTAGAAATAGCATGGTCCAAGCCCTAACCTGGAGGGTCGGACTGGGACGGGCTTCGAGTGAGTCTCAGACCAATAACCATTTTTACACCCCTACCCATGGTCAAAATTTTTTATTTCAATGAATTAACTAAATAAAATAATTTTTTTTTTAACTACTCTTAGATATACAATAATAAAATTACTTGAATTATTAATTGAAATATATTTATAATATCATTAAATATTATTACTTGATAGGATAATTTATTAATAAAATGGGTCATTTGTTATGTGATTAGAAACGTGAAGGGATAGAATGTAATTTCCAGAACCACATGAATAATCTGTATTTTAAGCAAATTTTAGGAGATGCATTTGTAATTTACTCATTTTTCTTTTACTTTTTTTAGATTTGTCTAGACAAAGATGGACCTGAATGTAAAAATTTTGACATACATTCGACATAATATATTCATCATTTTTGGAATGTAAAATTTACTTTAATCCTATGTGCTTTACTCCATGTGCAATTTATCTTAGAAGATTTAAAAATAAACACAACTCTTATGTCTTGGCACGTATTTGGCACTTACTGTTATTTTGAATAAAATATGTGACGGTGTACTTATTTCATAAATTACAATAGAGTGGTGATTATTTTCAAATAATTGGGATAATCCCCATCCGAGCCAAACCATAAAGGAGAAAACTCAAATTTACCCCTATTTAAAGAAAAAAAAAATTTGTATAAAAATAAATAAATAAATAAAAAGAATGCTTTGGAAATTTCTACAAACTTACTCAACGTTTGCCTTCAACGGTTGAAGACAACTCCAAACTTTAGGACAATTATTAATTACAACATCTTCTTCTTCTATTTTTTTTATTTTTTATTTTTTATTTTTGAGCACTAATTACTAGTCTTAATGCAATGCTTAACATTAACGTTTCCTGAAAAATAAAAGAATTAAAAAAAATAATAATAACTGTGTCTAAAAATAACAATAAAAAAGTGGCAATTCTACCATAATAAATTTGTAAAGTCAAACAGATTTTTGATAAATATATATATATTACGAAACTTTCTTACATTACTTTAAATTGAATAATGTTTGAGGGCCCGAAATTAGGGGCTCGAATTTGGCTCAAAACCCAAAACGACGTCGTTTTGGGTTTTTATTTTTATTATTTTTTTATTTTTTCTTTTCTTTTTCTTCCTTTTCTTTCTTTCTTTTCTTCTTCTTCGTTGAACAGAGGAGAAGAGCAGAGGCGAGAGAGAGAAACAGAGTCGTCGTCGTCATCGCAGCTCGTCGGCCGGCGTCGCAGCTCGTCGCTCGTCGGCATCGCAGCCCCGCCTCCGCCTCTGCCTCCGCCCGCCGCCGCCGCTGCCCCCTCCGCCTCTGCCTCCACCTCCACCTCCACCTCCACCTCCGCCCGATTTTGTTGGCCCCTCCAGTCCAGTTCTTCTTCTCCTCCTTCTTCTCCTCCTCCTCCTCCTTCTTCTTCCCCCTAATTTCGAGCCAAATTCGAGCCCCTATATTCGGGCTCTCTACCATTACTGCTTTAAATTATCTTATTTGATGTGTCAAACTGAAATAATATGATAATCAACATAAGTGGTAGGGCATATTAAATCAATGCAATAATAACTTACAAGATGGTAAACAAAATACAATAAAATAACATGAGCATCATAATATTATTATCATATTATTGAAGTGAGTCTACTAAAATTACTTTATTGTATGACTTGATTTAGTAATAAAATATTGTAAAATATATTAGTAATATATTAGTTTGTACATTAATATAATTTATTTTTCTAAATAAATTTAGTGAAATCTGAACTGTCGTTCACCATTCACCATTTCAATCCATCATTTGTGATTCGTTGTCATTTTTTTTTTTTTTTTTAGATCGGAAGAAATATTTCATTCAAGAAGCCAAACGACATTTACATGAGTCCATCCAACCCAAAACTTACACCAACAAAGTGAAAATAAAGTGAGAAGCACAGAGGAAGAAAAAACTATGAAAATATTTGAATCCACATTTCGTGTCTGTGCTCGTACTGCAAAGCAGAGCCGATCATAAAAGTTCAGCAATAGAGCATGTTCAGGATATATCATAGATTCCAACCACAGAGAGGGTAAGTTGAAACAAATCTTCACTGATGGACTCAAAGAAAATCAGCCACACAAACCCAAAATAGAGGGCTTCAAACCAAACAAACCCAAAAACAACAAACAAACAAAAGAAAAGTAAAAAAAAAAACAAATAAGACCCAAAACCACATCCAAGCAAACTACCGGCAGTAGTGGCATCGGCGAGTCTGACAAAGGTGAAGGCGGCGGGGAAGAGGGCTGAGAAACAGGCAGAGGTGAAGGAAGTGGTGATGGCGGATTCGTGAAGCCACTCCCTGAGTTGATGGAGGGGAGGGGAAGGGGGAAAACACCTCACAAAGGAGGACGAGGGTGGAAAGCTAGAGCTTCCAAGTTATTGGATAGCAAAGCAAGTAAAAGAGAGAGAAATGAGGAGTAGGGGAAGGGGGAGAGGAGGCCGGAGGCCACCAGAAACCCCCTTCCCCACCGCCGGCTGCTGTAAGCTTTGAAACCCTAGGGGAAGAAAAGTTTAAAGAGAGAAGCTCTCAAACTAGAGAGAGAAAGAGTTTGTAGATATTTGATTCCGATCGCTGTCATTTGTGCCTCGCCAATTCAAATTTTTATAGTCATTCAACGTTCGCAATTGCCCTCACAAATTCCACTTAGTATATTACTGCCACCACCATCTTCTTTTCCTTGTTGCTCTTCTGTCTCCCTGCGTTATTCCCGTCATTTTGACAATGGTGACCGAAAACTTGTCCCTAATTATAGGAGGTGACAACCAATAGAAAAATGATCAAATATAAAAAGGGTAATATATAATTTACCCAATAAATAATAAAAAAGTGGCTGACCTTACCACTTAGACCAATAAATTTAACAAACTATAAATATATATATACTAATTTTTCTTGCTTTCTAATTTGACACTTATTACATCATCAGTAATACTCTGATTATTAAATTATTTGTATGTGGACTGAATCATGTTGGACAATCTTCACTGTAATAAATAATTCTGTTTGTGTACTTAACAATAAACAGAATATAAAAGAAATAAAAGAAATGAGAGAAAATTGTTTGATTACAAAAATCAAACTAGAAATAAAATTAAATAAATAAGAACAGACTTTATTTTGTTACAAAAACAAAATTAAAATCTGATTTAAATAAACAAATAAAACAGAATAATAAATTAAACAATTTACTTGATTAATTTCTTCGAATAATAATTTGATCAAGTCCAGTGTTTGACACTATCCTTAAAACAGATTCGTCCTCTCCTTGGTGCTTTCAGAATATGGACGTCTATCTCCCAGGATGAAATGATCAACAACAAATAAATGCAGCACTTCAATTTATTTGTTCAACGAACACACTTAGTGTATACACTCTTTCTCACAGAAAAATAATGGAATAAATGCAGCAAAATGCAGAGATGATTTGCAACAAAAGATGGATGAAAATTGGAGTGAATCTGATCAAATGAGGGCTGGTCTATTTATAGAAGTAAGGGCACCCTCTAATTCTGGTAGCATACCTGTTTGAACAGGTACTGTACCTATTGGGTTTGAATTGAACAAATAACAGAATCTATTTGATTTTCAAATCTGTTCGGGTGGATTTAAATTTGAACCGAACAGAATCGGTTTTGGATAGATCCGAACCTGTACAGAATTTCTGAAGAGGTGCAAATAAAATTTTGAATTCAAAAAATTGAAAGTTAAATTGGACAGAATTTATTCTATCAAAAATAAATTGAATTCAAATATTTTTGGTCCAAAAAGATTAGTATTGGGCCAGACAAGTCCAACCCAACCTCACACCACGCACCCACGCCCAAGCCTAGGCCAGCCTGTCCGCCCGGACGAAAGGCGGCGGCGGCGCGCGCGCGCGCGTGTGGTGATTTTTGGGTCCAATGGGTCTAGCCCATTTTGCCCATAACCTCTCCATTCTACAAACTTGGGGTGCCCCTTAGGGCCCTCCCCAAGTTATAAGTCCAAGCTATATAAACACATTCAAAACTTCCCACTAAATCAATGTGGGACAAGCCATTTACAAACCTTAAGGAATTTCCACCAAAACTCCATTTCCATGGAGCACACTTTGGCTTCAATTTCCCATTCACTCGATAATGGTTTTGAGCAACCAAATATACCACGTGAATCATAACGCGGCATAGAACGTGTTACCACTTAGACCCGCTAATTTTGGTGCACGGGTCCCACATAAATAATTGACCAAAGATAGGAAAGAATTCTGGTTTTACCCAGAATTTCAAACCATTTCTAATGATCCCCCACATGAAAGGAATTTGATGACAACGGAAATGCAACAATATGCAGAATTTGTCGAAAGAGTGTAAATCGAAAATATCTTGCATCAGGATAGGTAGCTTTCGGCGTTGAACCTTCCCTAGTGATAACCTATCGGACTTACTAGCTAACCAATGGATGCGATGCCTTGAATTGTTCAGCCATTTGGGTAAGCCAAGACAATAGATTTCACACAAAATATCTTCTAACACATCGTGGTTCTCACTATTGTGTTCATTTTGGTCTTGAATGCTCCTGATTTTCATGAGTGTTTCTAGAGAATTTAGCCTCTTCATTCTTATAGAACCGGCCCCAGTTCGACACTTATATAGGTGATTCTTATTGTGAGTATCTCCTTATACTCGTCTTGATTTTCATGCCTAAATCAAGATATAAGTAATCATTAAAAGCTAAGCTTATCCTTTACCCCTGCAGACAACATATGTTGCAGATATCACTCTCACCATAGGAATGGGTAGAGAATTTTAATCCCTTGGTGATTTCTGGCGAGCCACACATAACTTAGTTGTCCCTTTGAACTTAGTTCTTGGGATCTCCAGTCATATAAGTAGGGTTACCAATATGATGACTCTTATGTAATAGGCTTTAATCCCATCTCCTTTGAAGAACTATACACTAGCTCTTTTGTCAAACCTTTTGTTAACCGATCCACAATATTCTCTTTAGATTTTATATAATCTATTGAGATTATTCCATTTGACAACAATTGCCTTACGGTATTATGTCGACGGCGAATATGTCGTGACTTATCGTTATACATATGATTTTGTGCCCTGCCTATTGCAGATTGACTGTCACAATGAATGCAAATAGTTGGCACAAGTTTTGGCCACATTGGAATGTTTTCTAAGAAGTGACGAAGCCATTATGCTTCTTCTTCTGCTTTGTCTAAAGCAATGAACTCGGATTCCATTGTGGATCGTGCGATGCAAGTTTGTTTCGTGGATTTCCAAGAAACAGCAGCGCCTCCGAGAGCAAAAACATATCCACTAGTGGATTTTGAATTTTTAGTGTCCGATATCCAATTGGCATCACAATAACCTTCAAGTGCTGTTGGATATTGAGCAAAGTTCAAACTATGATCACGAGTAAATCTTAGATATCTAAGAACCCGAATGATCGCTTTCCAGCACTTTTGTAGACCTTAAGGGTCCGCTCGAGCGAGGAAGTCCACGCTCGAGTGGGGACCCTATTTTCTGAGATTTTGTTTATGCATTCTGTGTTTCGTTTTCCATCCTCTTTCACTTCTAAGTACTCTTAGGCATGCATTGAGCATTGTAATTGAGTTAAAGAGATAAGAATGAAGCCTAAAGAGGAAAATGTGAATTAAAGAACGGATTAAATTGTTTGTGACCCTTTTGTGTTCATGAAATGTGTAGGGTCGAGCTCCAGGGAAAACTAACTAACCGATCACTGTGAGTAATATCGATATTTGAAACTTGTCATTTGTCCAATTGCTTATTTCCTTATAAGCCTTATGAGTTGCCAGTTTAAATTATGGACAAATGCCTGATATGAATAGAATGAATGGGCCAGATGCCGTTTTGACATGAATGAATGGGCCAGAGGCCGTTTTAACGTGAATGAATGGGCCAGAGGCCGTTTTGACACATATGAAAGTTCAAATGGGCCCAAGGCCAGTTTGTTCGGAACCGTCGTCACATGACCTAAATTGTGTATGTATGTTAAATAGAAATATGAATTGGGCCCAAGGCCGTTTGGAGCATGTTGTTCTACATATCGTTTGTATAGCTTCTTTACTTGATATTATTCACTGGGCTATCGCTCAGGCTCATTCATGTGTTTGTAGGTGAGCCAAGAGAAGTCCAAACCCAGCCCCAGTGAAGTCTATGTGGAACAACAAAGGTTTTGAAAGAGTCTGCCCTTGCATCTCATGCACGAGACTCGTCTTTGCCCTTTTGTTATGTATTCATATTCCGTCATGTTGGCGAAGACTTTGCACATGTTGTATATAGTTTTGTTTGGCTGACTTAGACATTATATGATCCTGTATATACAGAGTTTTGTATAGTACATATTTTAATGTGAGTTATTAATGTGCATACGTATGGTTTGTTACGATGTGCCATGTAAGCACAGCTCTATGGACAAAGTTTTTAATTACTTCCGTATGGCCCCTATTAACTCTATGGAAATACATTCGGTTTGGTTTGAGGCCGTAGGTAATCTTATGATTACTGGCCAGTTATGTCCTCAACCCTTGGGGGCGAGTTCGGGTCATGACAGAGTGGTATCAGAGCACGAGTTAATAACTCACACACTTGTCCAAAAGAGCAATACGCGTCTAAAAAAGATCTAGGATGCATTCATGTGATAAGTATGAATTTGAAAGCATCTAGAATACGCTTGTATGTTTTGACTTGAACGACTATGTGCTATAAGTTTGTAAAGTGCTCGCATTACAAATTATTTGAGTATGTATGCTCCTTGTTATATGCATACTTGTGAATCTTTTGTATAAAGTATAATGCAAGTTTAATCAGATGGTGAGAACAAGAAGTGATGAAATAGAAGAGTCCTCTACTGCCAGAATAGATAGAATGGAAAGACTGATACAGAAAATGGCAGAAACTTTGAGACAACAACAGGAGTGGCAATAGCAGTGGCAACAACCACATCCGCCACCTCCACCTCTGGCACCACCCGTGCCAGATAATCAGAATGATGATCGGATAATAGCTGTCACCAAAGAATTCAAGAAGATGAAACCACCACAGTTCCATGGTGGATTAGATCCGTTGAAAGCCGAGGCATGGGTTCTCGGCGTTGAGAAATTGTTTGAAGTGTTCCCTTGCTCAGAGACACAGAAAGTGCTTCTACCCACTTTTATGCTAGAAGACGAGGCAAGAAGATGGTGGATGTTAATGCGAGAAAATCACAGGGATGTTGATTGGGCGAAATTTTTGGAAATTTTCTATGACAAGTACTTCCCGCAGTGTGTTCGGGACAGGAAAGTAGCAGAGTTCATGGAACTTAAGCAAGACAGTATGACTGTAGCTGAGTATGAGGCCAAATTCACTAAATTGGCCAGGTTTGCACCACACGTGATTGATACGGACTATAAGAAGGCGAGGCATTTTGAAGGTGGGCTTCGAAGTGACATTTTAGAAAGAGTGAATGTCTTGAAGCTAGAGACTTACATCGGGGTGCTAGACAGGGCCATCATATCAGAGGCTAACATAGCTAGACAAACTAAGTCAACAACTGACTGGAAAAGTAACAAAAGGCAAGGCTTCTTCTCAAAGAAGAAATTTTCGAAAAAGCAAAATATGGGCTCCTCAAATACTTCAAATTCTTCCCGAGACACAGCTCCCATGTGCAATATTTGTAGCAGAAAGCACCGTGGAGTTTCTTATCGCGTGTCAGAAGCCTGTTTCAAATGTGGGAAACAAGGGTATATGGCCCGAGATTGTAATCAGAATGGTGGAAAGATGGCTGCTAGTTCCACTGCATCGATCCCAAAGCCGGGAAATACCTTGAGATCTGCTACCACCAGGGATACCGTGAGACAGGGGAGAGTTTTTGCGCTTGTTCCGGGCAATACACGGAATGCTAACGCAGTTGTCTCAGGTACCATTTCCATATGTAATCAGGATGCCTTTGTGTTAATTGACTCTGGATCAACACACTCATTTGTAACATGTGCATTTGCATCTACACTGAACAGACCTTTAGAATTACTGCCATATCTGCTATGTGTGTCTGCTCCATCTGGGGAATCTATATTGTGTGAATCTATATACCGGTTTTGTGATATGCGTGTTGAGGATGCTATCCTATATGTAGACTTGTTACCCTTGAATTTTAGACATTTTGATGTAATTTTGGGCATGGATTGGTTAACCAAATATTGCGCCACCATTGATTGTGTGACAAAACGGGTTGTGTTTAAACCACCAGAACATAAGGAAATTGTGTTTATGGGTAATGGGGTAGTGCCTCCACCTTATTTGATATCTGCAATGAAAGCATGTAAACTGATCAGGAAAGGGTGCCAGGGTTGTCTGTGCTATGTGTTGTCTGAACAATCTATGAATGTTGAATTGAATGATATTCCTATTGTTAGAGAATTTCTAGATGTGTTTCCAAATGAATTACCAGGGGAGTTGGTAGACAGGGAGATAGAGTTCACTATTGAACCCGTGCCGGGCACCCAGCCTATTTCCAAGACTCCTTAAAGAATGGCTACTGCCGAAATGAAAGAATTGAAAGAACAGTTGCAAGACCTGCTTGACAAGGGGTTTATTCGACCTAGCACTTCGCCTTGCGGTGCACCAGTATTGTTTGTGAAAAAGAAGGATGGGACTTTGCGTTTGTGCATTGATTATCGGGAATTGAACAAGGTAACAATAAAGAACAAATATCCCATACCCCGTATTGATGACTTATTGGACCAGTTACAGGGATCACAGGTGTTTTCTAAGATTGATTTGAGATCCGGGTATCATCAGCTGAAAGTTTAGGTAGAAGATGTTGAGAAAACCGCATTCAGAACGAGGTATGGACATTTTGAGTTTCTTGTTATGCCATTTGGAGTGACTAATGCTCCGGCAGCATTTATGGACTTAATGAACCGAATTTTTAAAACCTACCTTGACGAATTTGTTGTGGTTTTTATTGATGATATTTTGATATACTCTAAGAATAGACTGGAACATGAACATCACTTGAGAACTGTCCTGCAAATACTTAGATAAAGGAAATTGTTTGCTAAATCAAAGAAATGTGAGTTTTGGTTGGATGAAGTTGTTTTCTTAGGGCATGTGATTAACAAGGAAGGAATTTCAGTGGACCCACAGAAAATAGAAGCAATTGTAAATTGGCCCACATCGACGAATGTGACAGAGGTCCGTAGTTTCATAGGCTTGGCCGGGTACTATAGGAGGTTTGTGAAGGACTTTTCGAAATAGCTGTGCCTCTTACCCAATTGACACGAAAAGGGCAACCTTTTGAATGGAATGACGAAAGAGAAGCCGCCTTTCATGAATTGAAAACAAGATTGACCACTGCACCAATTTTGACACTACCTTCAGGTACGGAGAATTTTGTGATTTTCAGTGATGCATCTTATAAAGGTTTAGGTTGTGTGTTAATGTAGAACGGAAAGGTTATTGCTTACGCCTCTCGACAGTTGAGGCCACATGAGAAGAATTATCCAACACATGACCTAGAATTGGCCGCAGTTGTTTTTCCTTTGAAAATCTGGCGGTATTATCTGTATGGAGCAAAATGTGAACTCTACACGGATCACAAAAGTTTGAAATACTTCTTCACGCGGAAGGAGTTAAATATGCGACAGAGGAGATGGTTGGAACTGATAAAGGATTATGATTTAGAGATTCAGTATCACCCCGGGAAAGCTAACACAGTTGCTGATGCCTTGAGTAGAAAATTAACGGGGAGTATGGCTTGTTTGCTTATTGAACAAAAAGAGATCTTGCAAGATTTTGAAAAATCTGAAATCGAAGTGGTAATGTGTGAACAGGGCGGATTGATAGCCACCATTACAGTCGAGCCGGCAATCGCTGACGAAATCAAACAGAAACAGAAAGAGGATGAATTTCTCAAGAGGGTGATAGATGAATTTGAGACAAATCCGAAAGCAGAGTTTGGCATTGCAAATGAAGTGTTGAGGTTCCGAAACCGAATATGTGTCCCAGACATTCCGAAACTAAAGAAGAGGGTTTTTAGATGAAGCCCACAAAACAGCGTTTGTTATGCATCTGGGTAACAATAAAATGTATCAGGATTTGAAACAGACCTATTGGTGGCCTAAGTTGAAGAAAGAGATTGCAGAATATGTGTCCAAATGTCTTCAGTGTCAACAAGTTAAAGCTGAACATCAGAAACCAGGCGGTCTACTACAACCTCTCCCTATTCCTGAATGGAAGTGGGAGCATGTGACTATGGATTTTGTTGTTGGCCTACCTCGGACTTCTTGAGGTATGGATTCTATTTGGGTTGTAGTTGATAGAATGACTAAATCTGCACATTTTCTGCCTGTCAAAACTACATTTAATGCTTATAGATTGGCTACTATTTATGTTGATGAGATCGTCCGTTTACACGGAGTTCCGGTATCTATTGTGTCGGATAGAGATCCGAAATTTATATCTAGATTGTGGAAGAGTTTGCAGGAAGCCATGGGAATGGAACTAAGGTTCAGTACTGCATTCCACCCACAGACAGATGGGCAATCAGAACGAACAATACAGACTTTGGAAGATATGCTTCGGATGTGTGCTTTGGATTTTCAGGGAAGTTGGGAAGGCTATTTGCTACTTGCGGAATTTGCTTATAATAACAGCTTCCACTCCAGCATCGGTATGGCACCATACGAGGCTTTGTATGGAAGAAGGTGTAGATCACCAAATTGTTGGACAAAAGTCGGGGATAGAGCTTTACTTGGGCCTGAAATTGTGCAAGATACTTCTGAAAAAATCAAAACCATTCGGCAAAGGCTCAAAACAGCTCAGGATTGACAAAAGAACTATGCAAACGTTCGAAGAAGACCTCTTGAGTATGAGGTCGGTGACCACGTGTTTATCCGTGTGTCCTCAATGAAAGGCCAAGTTAGGTTTGGAAAGAAGTGCAAGTTGTCGCCCCGTTACATTGGGCCGTTTCAGATTCTGGAAAGGCTTGGTCCAGTTGCTTATAGAGTTGCTTTGCCACTAGGATTCGAACAAATTCATAATGTGTTTCATGTGTCGATGTTGAGGGGTTACCTTCGAGACCCGTTTCATGTGATTGATTATCACCGGGTAGCTATTAATGAAAATATAGAATACGCCGAATGGCCGGAACGAATCGTTGACCGACAAGTGAAACAACTGAGAAGCATGTCCATCCCAATGGTGAAAGTGGAATGGAAAGAACACTATGGGACGGATGCCACGTGGGAAAAGGAGGATGAAATGCGATTACGCTATCCACATTTGTTTCCCGACGAAGGTAAATTAAGTTTGGAGGACCAAACTTCCTAAAGGGGGGAAGACTGTAATATCCTTGTTCTGTAGTATGCTAATTGGTCCTTAACATGAATATGATTATGTGTTTGATATGATTTTGTGTGCCTTTATGTGAAAATATGTGGTTTTGAATTTCTATCTGTTCACCGTAGGAATATCTGTTTGATTATCTGCTTTGGAAATTAAATTGGAGGCCTTATCGGCTACATAAACCGAAATTGATTACGCCATTGTGATTGGCATAATTTTTAGACCCTACAGTGAAATTTAATTGGAAATTGATTCGGATCAAATAAATTGGATTAAATTAATTAGTTAAGTGCTCAAATATTTTATATTGAAATAATTGTGACTAGTGGGACTTAAAGAGGGGCACTACACATACTCAATTCCTCTTTCTTGGTCATTTGAGCCGAAATTACTCTAAGGAAGGAGGGTGAGGGTCGGCTAGAGAGAGAGAGAGAGAGAGAGAGAGAGAGAGTTGAAGTTTGATCTTGAAGCTTGATAATTTGAAGACCAACTCAAGAATTAAGCTCAAGTTTGGAAGATTAAAGCTCCTAGGTGAGTATTTCATGGATTCTGGTTTGTAAATTGTGTAATCAAGCTAGTTGGGTAATCAAGAGTAAGTTTGACATGAAATTGGGTTGATCATGTTGGATTGAAGGTCACTGTATGCATGCATGTGTGTAATTGCTTTGAAATTTGCATGTTTGAACACAAAATACATGATCCATGTAGAATGTTGGCTAAAGCTCATGTTTGTAATCACCATTTGCACCATGTAAGTTGAAATGGGAGTGATATCCCACATGCATGTACAAATTATGAGAAATGAGTTTGAAATACATGGAATTGTTATCATAATAGCAAGTTTGGTGTAAATAGGGTCATGCATGTGTTTGATTCATGAAATTGAGACTCATGATGATGTAATTTGGTGTTTGTATCATGTTATCACATGTGTATTTGAAGTTTGAGCAATTGCATGCAAGAAATGTTGGATGGAATGTCAAATTTAAGCTCAAGAACACTGCTGCAAAACCTAGAATTCATGGTGTCCGCTCGAGCGGGGAAACCGACGCTCGAGCGGGAAATAGGTGCTCCCAACATATTTTGCAGGCATGGCGTCCGCTCGAACAGGGAAGTCCACGCTCGAGCGGGGAGCTATGTAGGATGAACTTCCGCTTGAGCGTCCGAGTTCACGCTTAAGCAGAAAAATAACATATCCAGCACTTTTGCAGACCTTAAGGGTCTGCTCGAGCGAGGAAGTCCACGCTCGAGCGGGGACCCTGTTTTCTGAGATTTTGTTTATGCATTCTGTGTTTCGTTTTCCGTCCTCTTTCACTTCTAAGTACTCTTAGGCATGCATTGAGCATTGTAATTGAGTTAAAGAGATAAGAATGAAGCCTAAAGAGGAAAATGTGAATTAATGAACAGATTAAATTGTTTGTGACCCTTTTGTGTTCATGGAATGTGTAGGGTCGAGCTCCAGGGCAAACCAACCAACCGATCACTGTGAGTAATATCGATATTTGAAACTTGTCATTTGTCCAATTGCTTATTTCCTTATAAGCCTTATGAGTTGCCAGTTTAAATTATGGACAAATGCTTGATATGAATAGAATGAATGGGCCAGAGGCCGTTTTGACGTGAATGAATGGGCCAGAGGCCGTTTTGACGTTAATGAATGGGCCAGAGGCCGTTTTGACCTGAATGAATGGGCCAGAGGCCGTTTTGACGTGAATGAATGGGCCAGAGGCCATTTTGACATGAATGAATGGGCTAGAGGCCGTTTTGACACAAATGAAAGTTCGAATGGGCCCAAGGCTAGTTTGTTCGGAACCGTCGTCACATGGCCTAAATTGTGTATGTATGTTAAATAGAAATATGAATTGGGCCCAAGGCCGTTTGGAGCATGTTATTCTACATATCGTTTGTATAGCTTCTTTACTTGATATTATTCACTAGGCTATCGCTCACACTCATTCATGTGTTTGTAGGTGAGCCAAGAGAAGTCCAAACCCAGTCCCGGAACAGCAAAGGTTTTGGAAGAGTCAGCCCTTACGTCTCACGCACGAGACTCATCTTCGCCCTTTTGTTATGTATTCATATTCTGTCATGTTGGCGAAGACTTTGCACATGTTGTATATAGTTTTGTTTGGATGACTTAGACATTATATGATCCTGTATGTACAGAGTTTTGCATAGTACATATTTTAATGTGAGTTATTAATGTGCATACATATAGTTTGTTATGATGTGCCATGTAAGCACAGCTTTATAGACAAAGTTTTTAATTGTTTCCGTATGGCCCCCATTAACTCTGTGGAAATACATTCGGTTTGGTTTGAGGCCGTAGGTAATCTCATGATTACTGGCCGGTTATGTCCTCAACCCTTGGGGGCGGGTTCGGGTCATGACACTAGAGTTCATGTCCTACACGTCATAATTATACAATCTAAAGGTTGAATTCTTGCCTAGGCTTGTCAATGATGCTCTAGATGATCAATTGTTGGAAGTTCCAAGCCAAAATCTCTAAGTTCTCTAGCAATCCTCTTAATTTGAGCTCAAAATCCTCTTCTCTCTCTCTCTCTCTCTCTCTCTCTCTCTCTCTCTCTCTCTCTCTCTCCCACGTTTGGTTTGTGTGTGTAAGCTCAAAGATGTGTTGAAATGAAGAAAAGAATGAGTGGAGGTACAATAGGTGCCTTATATAGGCTTAATTAGTTGACATTAATTATTCTAATTTAATCATTCCAAATGGAATTCTAATTAAACCTGCCATAATGTTCTAAAAATCCTAAATAGCACATAAATCAAGTCAATTTCGTAATTAGATGCCGATAAGGCCTTCAATTTGCAAAACGAAACAGAAATGCAAACAGATATTTCTACGATAAATAGATATAAGCATAATAGTGCGACACGCATGCAATTAATTTAGAATTTCACCTTAATTACTGATTAGGCTTATTTAATCATGAATTTACGTTAATCAGAGGTCGAGGTATAGTGACAGTCAAAGTGTAATTCATCTTACAAAGAATCCAACTTTTTATTCTAGGACAAAACACATTCAGTTGCAATACCATTTCATTCGTTCACTTATAGATGATGGAGTATTGTCTCTTGAGAATATTTGTGGCAGTGAGAATCCAGCAGATATGTTGACCTAGACAGTCACCATTGACAAACTGAAGTTGTGTGGAACTTCAGTTAGCCTTCAAGGTTGATGAAGGAAGATCCAGTTGTTGCGACATTTCTTTATGTGATGAAGATGATAGAGAGCTTATGTTATCAAGTTCCAAGTGGGAGATTGTTAAATCTGTGGACGTTGATAAGAACTGTTCACTCAACCCTAGGTGCAATAGGAGGGTTTAGAGGGGCCTCCCCCAATGGGATGGGGGTCCAGGGGGTTACTTTAGTAATTTCCTTATTGCTTCCGCATTACCCTAATTCTATACTTTTAAATAGATGATGGGGGTATCTCTTTTAGGTTAAGAGACTTGTATTGTTTTCTGATCATAGTGAAGATTGCAGCAACCATGGACGTAACCCTATTCTGGGATTAACCACGTAAATCATTATGTTCTTGTGTGTGTATAATTTGTTTGATTCGTTTTATCTTTTTTGTTTGTTATTTTATATCTCATCAATCTTGGTTAGACGTTTTCCTAACATACCATTGTAGTAGTTCAGCCCATGTCTTCCAAATGCCAGTGCACACCAGAAAAATGTGGTTGAAAGATTCAGCTTCAACCTTACAGAAGGGGCAAACATTTCTCATGCTGCTACTTGGCACTCCAAGCCTTTGTAAGTAATCTGTGGTTTTCACCTTGCCTCTTCACACCAACTATCCCAGAAATTGGGCATACGTGAATGACATGTATCATACTTTTAGGATTAAAATTGTAAACTTTATCAATTTAATGACTTAACCACAATCAATTCAGTGAAAATTTTCTATCAAAAATTATAATGGTGGTATTAATTCGATCAAATTGACGTAAAATTTAAAATTAAAGATTAAAATTGAATTAATTGAAACCATACAAATTAAAATGATATAAGCGACAAAATGTAAGACTACTAGCATAATTTGTTCATATTATTATTATTATTATTTGTTTTTTTATATATAGATATGTGTGTAGCCCTGTGGATGTATATTCTGGTTTTCGATTATGATGTGTGTGTGTATTTGCATGTGTACAGTTGAGACTCTATTATTGGTCTTTCTCTCTATGATTTCAATTTCAAGGGCCCTTATATTTTTTATTTCACTATACTTCGTCATTTTTCTTTTGTCCTGCCTACGATTCCACGTGCTCATTTAATTTTTTAAATTTTATTTCTCTATACTTGTCGATGGCTTCCTGTAATTGAAAGTCCTCGTCGTGCTTTTAAAAACTGGTTACTACGTATTATATTACTGGATACGTTTCGTGTTTGGGTACTACGCATTATATTATTGGATACGTTTCGTGTTTGTCTTTTTAATAGCGATATATCTTATTATGTGTATAGGTAGATGTGAACGATTCAACAACTAAAAAAAAAAGGGCGAATTATACTAACAGTCCCTATAATTTAGGCTCGTGTTACTTTGATCCTTGACTTTTCAATTGTGACGCATTTGACCTTGAATTTTGAATCTTGTTCCAAATAAAGACAATTGAAGATATTATTGCTTAATTTCAAGGACAAAATCGTCAATTTGATAAAATATAAACTAATTTGACAAAAATAAATGTGAAAAAAATATTTTAAAATTTTTAAAAATTATTTCTACTCACCAAATATAAAAATATGTAAAATTAATAAATCTTTTAGACATTTATTTATTTATTTATTTTTATCAAATTAATTTTTATTTTGTGTTTGAATGATGATCGTGTAATGGGTGATTGTTAGGATTTTAATGTGTAATCAATATATTTAATATATGAAATGTTTTTAGTTTTATATTTTTTGATTTAATGGGTTGGTTTAATAATGCTGTTAAAGTTGTTGCTATATTTGACTTTTGAAAAAATATAAACTAATTTAATGAAAATAAAAACTACCCATTACATGATCATTTTCTAAACACATAATAAAAATTAATTTGATAAAAATAAATAAATAAATAAATAAATGTTTAAAAGATTTATCAATTTTACATAATTTTATCTTTAGTGAGTAGAAATAATTTTTAAAAATTCAAAAATATTTTTTTGACATTTATTTTTATCAAATTAGTTTATATTTATCAAATTGACAATTTTGCCCTTGAAATTAAGTAATGGTATCTTTAATTGTCTTTATTTTGGAACAAGATTCAAAATTTAGGGTCAAATGTGTCACAATTGAAAAATTAGGAATCAAAGTGACACAAGCCTAAAACTATAGGGACCGTTAGTTTAATTCGCCAAAAAAATGTAATATATTCTTTTTCATTTTGTGGTTGATGGTTGTTAAAAGTTTACAATCATGATTGGATGTGTGTGCGTGGAGTGTTTATAAGGTTCTATGAACCTCACCTGGTCAGTAATTGTTCAGTGTGAGTGATTTGTGGGTCCCGCTTTATGATCAAAATAAACTTGATTAGGGTTCATCTAGGTGTGGGCTCAGTTCTCAACCTTCTTTGGGCCTGACCATAGGTCGGGTGAGGCTTTAGGGCCTGGGCTGGTTGGGTTGGGGCTATCTTACATCGGATAGCCTTTGTGTGTGTGTGGTATTTATACAGTTCGATGGTCCTCACCTGGTCAGCAATTGCCCAATGTGAGTGATTTGTGAGTCTCGCTGTGTGATCAAAATAATTATAAAAAAATATAATATATTCTTTTTCATTTTGTGGTTGATGTTTGTTAGAAGTTTACAATCACGACCAGGGTCAGTGTTGAGACATGCGGATAAGATTGTCGTCCCAGATTTTCGAATTTTGTTTAAAAAATAGAGTTTTGAAATAATTTTGATCTTAAATTATATTTGATTAATTATTTCGATCTTAAATTATGCTTAATTTGTTGAAATGAAATTGAACAGAATAATCAATCCATCATAATGTTTGTCCTCAAGTTTGATTTATTAAAAAAATATTATAAACAAAATTATCATTTATCATCGTAAGGTAAGTCATTTTATAAAAATACTAACATTACAAAAACAAAATCATTGTATACCATTGTGAGTGAATTGTCATTCTATAAAAGGACTAAGGAATAACCATTCCCTTCAATTTAATTTATTTCAATGAACCAAACACTATATTATAATGTTAGTAGTTTAAAAATGAAGATTTACAGAATATTCTAATAATAATTGAATTGGTGAATTGTTTAAAAGTAAAGATGGATGGGTGTTTGCCAAATATATGAATTATTTATAAAATATTGTTTAACTATATCAATTATAATTGTTTCTGGAGAACTAATTTATGTTTAAAAAAAATTTAT
>JAXFYN010001443.1:0-28114 GCA_036172215.1 Camellia granthamiana | reverse complement strand
ATTGATTGTGTATTGTATATGACAAGTGTTTAATACTTTGTATATGCATTTTCTTTGGGAGGAGATAGGGGATGTACTCCACGGTTTGGGAGGAGATAGGGGATGGACTCCTAAACCGGATATTGTTTGGGAGGAGATAGGGGATGGACTCCATTAGCACCACTTATATGTGTGCTTATTGAATTATGGAAGTGTTTTCATATGTTATTGATGCATCACTAAAATGTGTATCAAACTGGAAGTGTGGAAGTGTTTTGGTATGAGCCTTAGCCTCATTTGTTTTGTTGATATTGGTAGTAATGATTAATGTGATATATAGTTCACTGTTATAGTTTGGCCAGGTTCTGAGCCATATTGGTATAAATGGAAAGTTGAACAAATAATGAGAAGTAAAACGTGTCATGGACATTATTGTTATGAAACTGTATGATAACGAAATCGGTAATTTGTGTTAACCATCTATTGAATGCTATTGGTTTATTCAATGCTTATATTTGGTTTAGTATATTTCTACTGGGCTGTGGCTCACCCTATACGGGAACATCATTTTCAGGTCCAAGCGATGTGCTACCTCCAAGGAATTAGCTTGGAAGGATTTAGAGTTGAAGACTCTATTTAGATTAGTTGTTATTTCAGTTTATTTAATATTACATGTAAACTCAAGCCAAGGGCTGAATTTGTAGTTGAGTTAGTACTCACATTTTTGTGCCCAAGTGTCAGCTTGGAAAGATGTAAGCCCGTAGGGCATTTTATTTGATGTTACATGTGATGTCTTTCAATAATGATGCTCTGATGAATGAGATAAAGATTAGTTTTCTTTTATCAATGCATGCTACTGTTATATATATTATGGGTTATTTTGAGGGCATTACAGAAATTAAATAAAAAATGATGTTGAATAAAAAAAGAAATTAAATAAAAATGGAAGTTGAATAGAAAAGAAAAATGGAAGTTGCATAAAATTAAAAATGGAAGTTGAATAAAAATAAAAATGGAAGTTCATTCAAGAAACCACTATACCTTAACGATCTATTTGGAAAATAAATAAAAAAAGAAGTTGAATAGAAAAAGAAATTGAATAAAAATGGAAGTTGCATAAAAAAGGAAGTTGGAAGTTCATTCAAGAAACCACTATACCTTAACGATCCATTTGGAAGTTAAATCAAAAAGGAATTCGAATTAAAAAGGAAATTGAATAAAAATGGAAGCTGAATAAACATAAAAATGGAAGTTCAATAAAAATGAAAATGGAAGTTGATTCAAGAAACCACTATACCTTAATGATCTACTTGGAAATTAAATAAACAAAGGAAGTGGAATAGAAAAGGAAATTAAATAAAAAAAGGAAGTTAAATAAAAAAGAAGTTGAATAGAAAAGAAAATTGAGACCACTATACCTTAACGATCTATTTGGAAATTAAATAAAAAAGGAAGTTGAATAGAAAAGGAAATTGAACCACTATACCTTAACGATTTATTTGGAAATTAAATCAAAAATGATGTTGAATAAAAAAGGAAATTAAATAAAAATAGAAGTTGAATAGAAAATAAAAATGTAAGTTGCATAAATTTCACAATGGAAGTTCATTCAAGAAACCACTATACCATAATGATCTATTTGGAAAATTAAGGAAATTGAATAAAATGGAGGTTGAATAAAAATAAAAATGGACGTTGCATAAAATTAAAAATGGAAGTTCATTCAAGAAACCACTATACCTAAACGATCTATTTGGAAATTAAATAAAAAAGGAAGTTAAATAAAAAAACAATGGAAGTTCATTCAAGAAACCACTATACCTTAACGATCTATTTGGAAATTAAATAAAAAGGAAGTTGAATAGAAAAGCAAATTGAATTTAATTGGAAGTTGAATAAAAATGGAAGTTGCATAAAAATAAAATGGAAGTTGCATCAAAATTAAAAATGAAAGTTCATTCAAGAAACCACTATACCTTAACGATCTATTTGGAAATTAAATAAAAAAGGAAGTCGAATTGAGAAGGAAGTTGAATAAAAAAAAGAAATTGAATAAAAAAGGAAGTTCATTCAAGAAACCACTATACCTTAATGATCTATTTAGAAATTAAATAAAAAAAGAAGTTGAATAGAAAAGGAAATTCAATAAAAATGGAAGTTGAATAAAATAAAAATGGAAGTTGCATAAATTTAACAATGGAAGTACATTCAAGAAACCACTATACCTTAACGATCTATTTGGAAATTAAATAAAAAATGGAAATTCATTCAAGAAACCACTATGCATTAACGATCTATTTGGAAATTAAATAAAAAAAAATGTTGAATAGAAAAGAAAATTGAATAAGAAAGGAAATTGAATACAAATGGACGTTGAATAGAAAAGGAAAGATGGAAGTTATAGTGGTTTCTTGAATGGAATTCCATTTTTAATTTTTAACCAATTTCTTTTTTATTCAATTTCCTTTTCTATTCAACTTCCTTTTTTATTTAATTTCCAAATAGATCATTAAGGTATAGTGGTTTCTTGAATGTGGTTTCTTGAATAAACTTCCATTTTTAATTTTATGCAACTTTCATTTTTATGTTTATTCAGCTTCCATTTTTATTCAATTTCCTTTTTCATTTTTATTTTTACTCAACTTCAATTTTTATGCAACTTCCATTGTTATTTTTATTCAACTTCCATTTTAATTTTATGTAACTTCCATTTTTAATTTTATGCAACTTCCATTTTTATTCAACTTTGTTTTCTATTCAACTTCCATTTTTAATTTTATGCAACTTCCATTTTTATTTTTATTCAACTTCCATTTTTATGCAACTTCCATTTTTATTTAATTTCCAAATAGATCGTTAAGGTATAGTGGTTCCTTGAATGAACTTCAACTTGTTAATTTTATGCAACTTCCGTATTTATTTTTATTCAACTTCCATTTTTCTTCAACTTCATTTTTATTTAATTTTCAAATAGATCGTTAAGGTATGGTGGTTTCCTGAATGAACTTCCATTTCTATTCAATTTCCTTTTTTATTAAATTTCCTTTTCTATTCAACTTCCTTTTTCTGTTCAACTTCCTTTTTTATTTAATTTTCTTTTCAATTCAACTTCCAAATAGATCGTTAAGGTATAGTTGTTTCTTGAATGAACTTCCATTGTTAATTTTATGCAACTTCCAACCTCCATTTTTATTCAATTTCCTTTTTATTTAATTTTCAAATAGTTCGTTAAGGTCTAGTTATTTTTTGAATGAACTTCCATTTTTATTTTTATTCAACTTCCTTTTCTATTCAACTTTCATTTTTGTTTAATTCCCAAATAGATCGTTAAGGTATAGTGGTATCTTGAATAAACTTCCATTTGTATTCAATTTTATGCAACTTCCTTTGGAAACTAAATCAAAAAGGAAGTTGAATAGAAAAGGAAATTGAATGAAAAGGAAAATGAAAAAAAATGGAAGTCGCATAAAATTGGAAGTTGAATAAAAATTAAAATGGAAGTTGCATAAAATTAAAATGGAAGTTCATTCGAGGAACCACTATACCTTAACGATCTATTTGGAAATTAAATAAAAAAGGAAGTTGAATAGAAAATGAAATTGAATTTAATTGGAAGTTGAATAAAAACCACTATACCTTAACGATCTATTTGGAAATTAATACAAATGGAAGTTCATTCCAGAAACGACTACACCTTAACGATCTATTTGGAAATTGAAAATAAAAATGGAAGTTCATAAAAAAACCACTGTATCCTAACGATCTATTTGGAAATTGAATAAAAAAGGAAGTTGAATAGAAAAGGAAGTTGAATAAAAATAGAAAAAGAAATTGAATAAAAAAGGAAGTTGAATAGAAAAGGAAAATGAATAGAAAAGAAAATTGCATAAAATCAAAAATGGAAGTTCATTCAAGAAACCACTATACCTTAACGATCTATTTGGAAATTAAATAAAAGAGGAAGTTGAATAGAAAAAGGAATTGAATAAAAATTGAAATTGATTAAAAAAGGAAGTTGAATAGAAAAGGAAATGAACTTCCATTTTTATATTTATGCAAAGTTGAACAGAAAAGGAAGTTGAATAAAAATGGAAGTTCATTCAAGAAACCATTATACTTTAACGATCTATTTGGAAATTAAATAAAAAAGGAATTGGAATAGAAAAGGAAATTGAATAAAAATGGACGTTGCATAAAATTAACAATGGAAGTTCATTCAAGAAACGATTTATTTGGAAATTAAATAATCAAAATGGAAGTTGCATAAAATTAAAAATGAAAGTTCATTCAAGATACCACTATACCTTAACGATCCCTTTCGAAATTAAATAAAAAAGGAAATTGAATAGAAAAGGAAATTGAATACAAATGGAAGTCCATTCAAGAAACCACTATACCTTAATGATCTATTTGGAAATTAAATAAAAAATTATGTTGAATAGAAAAGGAAGTTGAATGGAAAAGGAAATTGAATACAAATGGAAATTGCATAAAATTAACAATGGAAGTTCATTAAGGAAACCACTATACCTTAACGATCTATTTGGAAATTAAATAAAAAAGAAAGTTGAATAAAAATGAAAGTTGAATAAATAAAGGAAGTTGAATAAAAATAACAATGGAAGTTGCATAAATATAAAAATGGAAGTTCATTCAAAAAACCACTACACCTTAACGATCTATTTAGAAATTAAACAAAAAAGGAATTGAGTAGAAAAGGAAGTTGCATAAAATTAATAATCGAAGTTCATTCAAAAGATCACTATACCTTAACGATCTGTTCGGCAATTAAATAGAAAAGAAAATTGAATAAAAATGGAAGTTGAATAAAAATAAAAGTGGAAGTTGCATAAAATTAAAAATGGATGTTCATTCAAGAAACCACTATACCTTAACGATCTATTCGGCAATTAAATAAAAAAGGAAATTAAATAAAAAAGAAAATTAATTGAAAACGGAAGTTCATTCAAGAAACCACTATACCTTAACGATCTATTTGGAAGTTAAATAAAAAAGGAAGTTGAATGGAAAAGGAACGATATATTTGGACATTAAATAAAAAAGGAAGTTGCATAAAATTAAAAATGGAAGTTGCATAAAAATAAAAATGGAAGTTGCATAGAAAAGGAAATTGAATAAAAATAAAAATGGAAGTTGCATAAAATTGACAATGGAAGTTCATTCAAGAAACCACTATACCTTAACAATTTATTTGGAAATTAAATAAAAAGGAACTTAAATAGAAATAAAAATGGAAGTGGCATAAAATTCAAAATGGAAGTTGAATAGAAAAAGGAAATTGAATAGAAATGGAAGTTCATTCAAGAAACCACTATACCTTAACGATCTATTTGGAAAAAAAATAGATCGTTAAGGTATAGTGGTTTCTTGAATGAACTTCCATTTTTATTTTATGCAACTTTCTTTTCTATTCAACTTCCTTTTTTTATTAAATTTCCTTTTCTATTCAATTCCCTTTTTTATTCGACTTCCATTTTTATTAAATTTCCAAATTGATCATTAAGGCATAGTGGTTTTCTGAATGAACTTCCATTTGTATTCAATTTCCAAATAGATCGTTAAGGTATAGTGGTTTCTTGAATGAACTTCCATTGTTAATTTTATGCAACTTCCATTTTTATTTTTATTCAACTTGCATTTTTCATTTTATTCAACTTCCATTTTTATGCAATTTCCTTTTCTATTCAACTTTCTTTTTTATTTAACTTCCATTTTTATTCAATTTCTTTTTTATTCAACTTCCTTTTTTTTATTTAATTTCCAAATAGATCGTTAAGGTATCCGTTTTTATTTTTATGCAACTTCCATTTTTATTTTTATTCAACTTCTTTTTCTATTCAACTTCCATTTCTATTCAATTTCCTTTTCTATTCAACTTCTATTTTTATTTAATTTCCAAATAGATCGTTAAGGTATGGTGGTTTCTTGAATAAACTTCCATTTGTATTTGATTTCTTTTTCTATTCAACATCATTTTTTATTTAATTGCCAAATAGATCGTTAAGGTATAGTGGTTTCTTGAATGAACTTCCATTTTTATTCAACTTCCATTTTTATTCAATTTCCTTTTCGATTCGACTTCCAAATAGATCGTTAAGGTATAGTGGTTTCTTGAATGAACTTTCATTTTTAATGTTATGCCACTTCCATTTTTAATTTTATGGAACTTCCATTTTTATTTTTATTCAACTTCCATTTCTATTCAACTTCCAATTAGATCGTTAAGATATAGTCGTTTCTTGAATGAACTTCCATTTTTAATTTTATGCAACTTCCATTTTCTTTTCTATTCAACTTCCATTTCTATTCGACTTCCTTTTTTATTTAGTTTCCATTTCCTTTTCTATTCAATTCCTTTTTGATTTAATTTCCTTTTAGATCATTAAGGTATAGTTGTTTCTTGAATGAACTTCTATTTTTATTTTTATTCAACTTTCATTTCTATTCTAATTTCCTTTTATTTAATGTCCAAATAGATCATTAAGGCATAGTGGTTTCTTGAATGAACTTCCATCTTTAATTTTATGGAACTTCCATTTATTATTCAATTTTCATTTTTTAATTTTATTCAATTCCTTTTTTATTTAATTTCCAAATAGATCGTTAAGGTGTAGTGGTTTCTTGAATGAACTTCTATTTTTATTTTTCTATTCAACTTCTATTTTTATTCAATATCTTTTTCTATTCAACTTCCTTTTTATTTAATTTCCAAATAGATCGTTAAGGTATAGTGGTTTCTTGAATGAACTTCCATTGTTATTTTTATGCAATTTCTATTTAATTTTCTTTTCCATTCAACTTCCATTTTTAATTAATTCCCTTTTTTGTTCAATTCCTTTTTTATTTAATTTCCAAATAGATCGTTAAGGTATAGTGGTTTCTTGAATAAACTTTTTCCTTTTTTATTTAACTTCCAAATAGATCGTTAAGATACAGTGGTTTTTAATTTCCAAATAGATCGTTGAAAGAAAAGTGGTTCTTGAATGAACTTCCATTGTTATTTTTATGCAACTTCCATTTTTATTTTTACTCAACTTCCATCTTTTTGTTTATTCTACTTCCATTTTTATTCAATTTTCTTTTCTATTTGGCAATTAAATAAAATTAGAAATAGAAGTTCATTCAAGAAACCACTATACCTTAACGATCTATTTGGAAATTGAATACAAATGGAAGTTCATTCAGGAAACCACTATGCCTTAACGATCTATTTGGAAATTTAATAAAAATGGAAGTCGACTAAAAAAGGGAATTGAATAGAAAAGGAAATTTAATAAAAAAGGAAGTTGAATAGAAAAGGAAGTTGCATAAAATAAAAATGGAAGTTCATTCAAGAAACCACTATTTTTTTATTCAATTTCCTTTTTAATTTAATTTCCAAATAGATCGTTAAGGTATAGTTGTTTCTTGAATGAACTTCCATTTTCCATTTCCATTGTTATTCAATTTCCTTTTCAACATAAATTCTTATTCAATTTCCTTTTCTATTCGACTTCCTTTTTTATTTAATTTCCGAATAGATCGTTAAGGTATAGTGGTATCCTGAATGAACTTCCATTTTTATTCAATTTCAACTTCCATTTTTAATTTTATGCAACTTCCATTGTTATTTTTATTCAACTTCTATTTTTATTCATTTTCTTTTCTATTCAACTTCCTTTTCTATTTAATTTCCAAATAGATCGTTAAGGCATAGTAGTTTCTTAAATGAACTTCCTTTTGTATTCAATTTCCATTTTTATTCAATTCAACTTCCATTTCCTTTGTTAATTTTATGGAACGTTGAGGTATAGTGATTTTTCTTTTCTATTCAACTTCCTTTTCTATTTAATTTCCAAATAGATCGTTACGGTATAGTGGTTTCTTGAATGAACTTCCATTTTTATTCAACTTCCTTTTTCATTCCACTTCCTTTTTTTTATTTAATTTCCAAGTTGAATAATGTCCAAATAGATCGTTAAGGTATAGTGGTTTCTTGAATGAACTTCCATTTTTATTCAACTTCCTTTTCTATTCAATTTTCTTTTCTATTCAACTTCCTTTTTTTTATTCAATTCCCTTTTCTATTCAATTTCCTTTTCTATTTAATTTCCAAATGGATCGTTAAGGTATAGTGGTTTATTGAATGAACTTCCATTATTAATTTTATGCAATTTCTATTTTGATTTTTATTCAATTTCCTTTTCCATTCGACTTCCATTTTTATTTAATTTCAACTTCCATTTCTATTCAATATCGTTAAGGTATAGTGATTTCCTGAATGAACTTCCATTGTTAATTTTATGCAACTTCCACTTTTATTTTTATTCAATTTCCTTTTCATTCAATTTCCTTTTCTATTCAACTTCCTTTTTTATTTAATTTTCTTTTTCTATTCAACTTGCTTTTCTATTCAACTTCCTTTTTTATTTAATTTCCAAATAGATCGTTAAGGTATATTTTTTTTTTGAATGAACTTCCATTTTAATTTTATTCAACTTCTTTTTTTATTCAATTTCCTTTTTTTATTTATTTTCCAAATAGATTGTTAAGGTATTGTGGTTTCCTGAATGAACTTCCATTTTCAATTTTTATGCAACTTCCATTGTTATTCAATTTCCTTCTCAACTTAAATTTGTATTCAATTTCCTTTTCTATTCAATTTCCTTTTTATATTCATTTTTATTTTTATTCAACTTCCATTTTTCTTTTCTATTTAACTTCCTTTTCTATTCAACTTCCTTTGTTTATTTAATTTCCAAATGGAAGTTTATTCGAGAAATCACTATACCGTAACGATCTATTCGGAAATTAAATAAAAAGGAAGTTGAAGAATAGTGATTTCTTGAATGAACTTCCATTTTGATTTTTATGCAACTTCCTTTTTATTCAATTTCCTCTTCTATTTAATTTCCTTTATTTTTAATTTCCAAATAGATCGTTAAGGCATAGTAGTTTATTGAATAAACTTCCATTTCCTTTTCTATTCAACTACCTTTTTTATTTAATTTTCAAATAGATCGTTAAGGTACAGTGGTTTTTTGAATAAACTTCCATTGTTAATTTTATGCAACTTCCATTGTGAATTTGAGGCAACTTCCATTTGTATTCCAATTGTCAATTTTATGCAATTTCCATTTTTATTTTTATTCAATTTCCCATTTTCATTTTTATTCAATTTCTTTTTCTATTCAACTTCCTTTTCTATTCAAGAAATCACTATACCTTAACGATCTATTTGGAAACTAAATAAAAAATAAAAATAAAAATAAAAATGGAAGTTGAATAAAAATAAAAATGGAAGTTGTATAAAATTAAAATGGAAGATGAAAAGAAAAAGAAATTGAATAGATCATTTTTATTCAATTTCCTTTTCCATTCGACTTCCTTTTTTATTTAATTTTTATTTTTATTCAACTTTTATTTTTATTCAACTTCATTTTTTATTTAATTTCCAAATAAAACGTTTTGAAAATTAAATAAAAAAGGAAGTTGAATAGAAAAGGAAATTGAATACAAATGGAAGTTGAATAAAATTAAATTTCCTTTTCTGTTCAACTTCCTTTTCTATTCAACTTCCATTTTTAATTTTATTCAACTTCCATTTTTATTTTATTCAATTTCCTTTTCTATTCAACTTCCTTTTTTATTTAATTTCCAAATAGATCGTTAAGGTATAGTCGTTTCTTGAATGAACTTCCATTTTTAATTTTATTCAATTTTCACTTTTTTTTTTATGCAACTTCCATTTTTATTCGATTTCTTTTTCTATTCAACTTCCAAATAGATCGTTAAGGCATAGTGGTTTCTTGAGTGAACTTCCATTTTATTTTTTTCAACTTCCTTTTTTATTCAACTTCAATTTTTATTCAATTTCTTTTTCTATTCAGTTTCCTTTTTTATTTAATTTTCAAATAGATCGTTAAGGCATAGTGGTTTCTTGAATGAACTTCCATTTTTATTCAACTTCCTTTTCTATTCAACTTCTTTTTCTATTTAACTCCAAATAGATCGTTAAGGTATAGTGGTTTATATTCAATTTCTTTTTTTATTCAAGTTCCTTTTTTATTTGGTTTCCGAATAGATCGTTAACCACTATACCTTAACAATCTATTTGGCAATTAAAAATGGAAATTGAATAAAAATAAAAATGAAAGTTGCATAAAATTAAAAATGGAAGTTCTTAACGATCTATTTGGAAATTAAATAAAAATGAAAGTTGCATAAACGATCTATTTGTAACTTGCATAAAAGTAACAATGGAAGTTCATTCAAGAAATCACTATACCTTAACGATCTATTTGGAAATTGAATAAAAAAGGAAGTCGAATGGAAAAGGAAAATGAGATGGAAAAGGAAAATGAATAAAAAAAGGAAATTGAATAAAAATGGATGTTGAATAGAAAAAAAAATTGAATAACAATGGAAAGTTGCATAAAATAAAAATGAAAGTTCATTCAGGAAATCACTATGCCTTAACAATCTATTTGGAAATTAAACAAAAAAGGAAATTAAATTAAAAAGTAAGTTGAATATTTCCTTTTCTATTCAACTTCTTTTATTTATTTAATTTCCTTTTTTGTTTAATTTCCAAATAGATCGTTAATGTATAGTGGTTTCCTGAATGAACTTCCACTTTTATTTTTATTCGACTTCCTTTTTTATGCAACTTCCTTTTCTATTCAACTTCCTTTTATTTAATGTCCAAATAGATCATTAAGGCATAGTGGTTTCTTGAATGAACTTCCATCTTTATTTTTATTCAATTTCCATTTTTAATTGCCAAATAGATCGTTAAGGTATAGTGGTTAATGATCTATTCGGAAACTAAATAAAAAAGGAACTTGAATAAAAAAGAAATTGAAATGATCTATTCGGAAACTAAATAAAAAAGGAACTTGAATAAAAAAAAGAAATTGAATATAAACCACTATACCTTAACGATCTATTTGGAAGTTAAATAAAAAAAGAAGTTGAATAGAAAAGGAAGTTGAATAAAAATGGAAGTTTCATTCAAGAAACCACTATGCCTTAACGATCTATTTGAAAATTAAATAAAAAAAGGAAACTGAATAGAAAAAGAAATTGAATACAAAATTGAAGTTGAATAAAAAAGGAAGTTGAAAAAAAATAAAATGGAAGTTCATTCAAGAAACCACTATGCCTTAACGATCTATTTGGAAATTAAATAGAAAAAGAAATTGAATAGATCATTTTTATTCAATTTCATTTTCCATTCGACTTCTATTTTTATTCAATTTCTTTTTCTATTCAACTTCCTTTTTTATTTAATTAAATAAAAAAGGAAGTTGAATAGAAAAAGAATTTGAATAGAAATGGAAAATGAATAAAAATGGAAGTTGAATGAAAATAAAAATTAAATAAAAAAGAAAGTTGAATAGAAAAAGAAATTGAATAAAAATGGAAGTTGCATAAAATTAAAAATGGAAGTTCATTCAAGAAACCACTATACCTTAACGATCTATTTGGAAATTAAATAGAAAAGAAATTGAATAAAATTGGAAATTAAATAAAAATGGAAGTTGAATAGAAAAGGAAATTGAATAGAAAAAAAGTTCATTCGAGAAATCACTATACAACAATGGAAGTTCATTCAAGATACCACTACACCTTAATGATCTATTTGGAAATTAAATAAAAAAGAAATTGAATAACAAAGGCATTGAATAAAAAATGGAAGTTGAATAGAAAAGGAAATTGAATAAAAATAAAAATGGAAGTTGCACAAAATTAACAATGGAAGTTCATTCAAGAAACCACTATACATTAACGATCTATTTGGACATTAAAGAAAAAAGGAATAGAAAAGGAAGTTAAATAAAAATAAAAATGGAAGTTGAATAAAAATAAAAATGGAAGTTCATTCAAAAAACGACTATACCTTTAACGATCTATTTGGAAATTAAATAAAAAAAGAAGTTGTATAAAATTCACAATGGAAGTTGCATAAAATTAATAATGGAAGTTCATTCAAGAAACCACTATACCTTAACGAACTACCATTTTTATTCAATTTCTTTTTCTATTCGACTTCCTTTTTTATTCAATTTCCTTTTTATTCAACTTCCTTTTTTATTTAATTCTCAAATAGATCATTAAGGTATAGTCGTTTAATAAAATTAAAAAAGGAAGTAGAAATTAAATTAAAAAGGAAGTTCCATAAAATTAAAAAGTGAAAGTTCATTCAAGAAACGACTATACCTTAACGATCTATTTGGAAATTAAATAAAAAATGAAGTTGAATAGAAAAGGAAGTCGAATGGAAAAGAAAGGAAGTTGAATAAAAAAGGAAGTTGAATAACAATAGAAGTTCATTCAAGAAACCACTATACCTTCACGATCTATTTGGAAATTAAATAAAAAATGATGTTGAATAGAAAAGGAAGTTGAATAGAAAAGGAAATTTAATAAAAATGGAAGTTGCATAAAATTAAAAATGGAAGTTCATTCAAGAAACCACTATACCTTAACGATCTATTTGGAAATTGAATAAAAAAGGAAGTTGAATAGAAAAGGAAATTGAATATAATTGGAAGTTCAATAAAAATGAAAGTTGAATCAAAATTGAAAATGGAAGTTCATTCTAGAAATCAATATACCTTAACGATCTATTTGGAAATTAAATAAAAATGGAAAAGGAAAATGAATAAAAGTGGAAGTTGCATAAAATTAACACTGGAAGTTCATTACCTTAACCAGTATACCTTAACGATCTATTTAGGAATTAAATAAAAAGGAAGTTGAATAGAAAAGGAAATTAAATAAAAGGAAGTTCATTCAAGAAACCACTATACCTTAACGATCTATTTAGAAATTAAATAAAAAAGGAAGTTAAATAAAAAAGGAACTTGAATAAAAATGGTAGTAGAAAAAAAATAAAAATGGATGCTGCATAAAATTAAAAATAGAAGTTCATTCAAGAAACCACTGTATCTTAACGATCTATTTGGAAATTAAATAAAAAATGGAAGTTCATTCAAAGAAACGACTATACCTTAACGATCTATTTGGAAATTAAATAAAAAAGGAAGTTGAATAGAATTGAAAAAAAAAAAAAATGGAAGTTGCATAAAAATTAAAATGGAAGTTCCTTTTCTATTCAATTTCCTTTTCTATTCAACTTCCTTTTTTATTTTATTTTGCCAAATAGATCGTTAAGGTATAGTGCTTTCTTGAATGAACTTTCATTTTTAATTTTATGCAACTTCCATTTTTATTTTTATTCAATCTCCTTTTTTATTTAATTTCCAAATAGATCGTTAAGATACAGTTGTTTCTTGAATGAACTTCCAGGTTCCTTGAATGAACTCCCATTTTTAATTTTATGCAACTTCCTTTTTTATTTTTATTCAACTTCCTTTTCTATTCGACTTCCTTTTTTATTTAATTTCCAAATAGATCGTTAAGGTATAGTTGTTATTCAATTTCCTTTTTTATTCAACTTCCATTTTTATTTTATTCAACTTCTATTTTTTTATTTAATTTCCAAATAGATCATTAAGGTATAGTGGACCACTATACCTTAATGATCCTTTTTTGTTCAATTTCCTTTTCTATTTAATTTCCTTTTCTATTCCAATTCCTTTTTTATTCAATTTCCAATTAGATCGTTAAGGTATAGTGGTTTTTTTAATGTACTTCCATTTTTAATTTTATGCAACTTCCATTTTTAATTTTATGTTTTTATTCAACTTCCATTTTTATTCAATATCCTTTTTTATTCAATGTCCATTTTTAATTTTATGCAACTTCCTTTTCTATTTAATTTCCTTTTTTGTTTAATTTCCAAATAGATCGTTAAGGTATGGTGGTTCCTTGAATGAACTTCTAGTGTTAATTTTGATGCAACTTCCATTTCCAATCGACTTCCTTTTTTATTTAGTTTCTAAATAGATCGTTAAGGTATGGTGGTTACTTGAATGAACTTCCATTTTTAATTTTATGCAACTTCCTTTTTTATTTAATTTCCAAATAGATCGTTAAGGTATAGTGAAAATTAAATAAAAAAGGAAATTGAATAAAAATGGAAGTTGCATCAAAATTAAAAACGGAAGTTGCATAAAATTAAAAAATAGATCGTTAAGGTATAGTTCATTCAAGAAACCACTATACCTTAACGATCTATTTGGAAATTAAATAAAAAGGATGTTGAATAGAAATGGAAGTTGCATCAAAATTAACACTGAAAGTGTATTCAAGGAACCACCATACCTTAACGATCTATTTGGAAATTAAACAAAAAAGGAAATTAAATAGAAAAGGAAGTTGCATAAAATTAAAAATGGACGTTGAATAAAAAAGGATATTGAGTAAAAATGGAAGTTGAATAAAAACATAAAATTAAAAATGGAAGTTGCATAAAATTAAAAATGAAAGTACATTCAAAAACCACTATACCTTAACGATCTAATTGGAAATTGAATAAAAAAGGAAGTTGAATAGAAAAGAAAATGAATAAAAATGGAAGTAGATCTATTTGGAAATTGAATAGAAAAGGAAGTTAAATAAAAATGGAAATTGAATAAAAATAAAAATGAAAGTTGAATAAAAATAAAAATGAAAGTTGAATAAAAATAAAAATGGAAGTTGCATAAAATTAAAAATGGAAGTTCATTCAATAAACCACCATACCTTAACGATCTATTTGGAAATTAACTAAAAAAAGAAGTTGAATTGAAAAAGAAATTGAATAAAAATTCATGTTCAATAAAAATAAAAATGGAAGTTGAATAAAAATAGAAGTTGCATAAAATTTGTCACGACCCCAACCCGCCCCTAGAAGGTCGGCGCCGAGATGGCCAGTAATCCGAGATTACCGAAGGCCAACTTACAAAGATCACACACAATCAGAGTATACATATGGGGCTAACAAGAGCGGAAGCAATAATTTAACATACAAATGGTCCATAAGAGCTGTGCATAAGTCAAATGGAATGACATACATCTTTATATAGCTTTACAATCCGAATACAACATGAACAAATTACATACTTTACATCTTAACAAAAGGCTGCTCAAGTCGACATAACAAAACACAAGACAAAGAACATAATCTTCAAGGTTGCCGACGTCCTCAACGCCGACCTAACATGCAAATAAACCTCGGCTACAAAACATACATCTCGGCAGAGCCGACTTCTAGCTTGGAACCTACATATATATAGAGAGGGTGAGTCTGGAAACTCAGTGAATGGTACAAATAATAAAGGGGTTCCATGAATGATTCCCGAGGTTCTTACAAAACAATACATATAACATAACTTGGTCAAAGCATGTTCTCGGCATAACTGTACAAAGCATACTTGGCAAAACTTACGTCAAAGCATGTACTTAGCATAACTTATAACAAAACATGTACTTGGCAAAGCTTATACAAAACATATACTTGGGGTCATCACATTCCAAACAGAACATATCCATCCGCTCATAGACCGTCGATGGCAAATCATACTTATCCACCCGTTCATAGACCGTCAGTGGCAAATACATTCAAACAAAACATATCAAACTTGTACTTCAATCTAGGTCTTTCAAATCATATGTGCTACTAACGTTTAAAGTCCCCTAGCACGTACGGACTTGTGCCACCAATGCTTAAAGTCCCTTGGCACGTACGGACTCCAAAAGGGTTGTGCCACCAATGCTTAAAGTCCCTTGGCACGTACGGACTCCAAAAGGGTTGTGCCACCAATGCTTAAAGTCCCTTGGCACGTACGGACTCCAAAAGGGTTCACTTGTAGGCCGGGTTATTGGGCTTAGGTCCCCATCACCACGGTCCCCAAAACAAAGCGGATACTTGTTGCATGGAACTTATACTTAATACATCAAAAATAGGGCAATCATTCATGCTTAACAAATACTTTTCAAAACAAAGCAAAGCAAAGCTTATTCAAAACAGTTTAACATAGCTTTATTAAAAGCACCACTCACCTAGCACTTGGAATGTCGGGATCAAGGCAAAGAATCAAGTCCTTAGATCACGAATCTAACGGTTGGATCTCTAGGAATCAAGCTTGGAAGATCTACTCCCTCTCAAGAACACTTCTCCCTTCCTAGAGCTTCTCTCTCCTCTTCTTCAAACAAGAACACAACAAATGATAGCTTTCTCTCTCTATCGGCTGATATAACAGTCAGCTCGGCCACGTGGCAGCACCGGGTTGGTTCTCCTCAAAAAGGTGACTGACTGACAAGACAAGTCTATGACAAAGCGTACTCAGCAAGCTTGGTGGCAAACACATCGGCAAGTAATGACATCGGCTAACAAGAAGACATCGGCAAAGGACAAGACATCGGCAAACAAAGGACAATGACTTCGGCTAAGGACAGAACTTCGGCACTAAGGCAACAATGATCTCGGCTAGGAAGGTCAACACTTGACTAAGCTGTGCCACACCTCGGCCTAGATGTGCCACACCTCGGTCTAGGTCATACCACTCCCGGACAAGATCACTTCGGAACAAAGATGACATCTCGGCCTAGATAATACACATCTCGGCCTTGGCGATACACACCTCGGCCCAGATGATAATCATCATGGCCAATATGCCCGAACAAAGGTGGAGGTCAGACAAAGTAGTTCTAGGCTTAGAATGACCTCGGCTTGGAACTGATCTAGGCTTAACATAACTTAGGCTTGGCATGACTTCGGCTAACATATCCTAGGCTCATCATGACCTAGGCTTCACACAGCAAGGGGGAACAAAGCATACATATACACTTAGACAATCACATAAGCACAAAGCAAGGCAAAATCCATTCATGCAATCTTAACATTACAAATCGTACAAATACATGCAAGCATGACTAAGGCATGAAATGTGGGTCCTTACATCCTTCCCCCCTTAAAGAAGTTTGGTCCCCAAACTTAACTTACCATGTCCTCAAAACAATTCAAAGTGCCAAATCCTCATTTCTTCTTATCTCTTCTATCCTTTGCCTTCGGACAATCCTTAACACGGTGACCCATCTCCCCGCATTCAAAACATGCTCCAGTTGCCCAATGACAAACTCCAAAATGTGGCTTCCCACAAGTTGCACACTTCGGCCTGGCGTCTCCTTCAGGATTCGCGTTGTCGAGACGATCTTCCTTTGTCTTCTCCTCGGCATCATCCAAGTCTCCTTCCTCCTCGCGGTTGTCATAAGTCGGCCTCTTCTTCTGACTGATCTCGGCCCACTGGGGGTCTACCTCTTCTCATGATGCTAAGTGTATGCAAAAATGTGGCTCTTAAATAAAATGTCAAATAAACATACATGCAAGTAACAAATGGTCATACCAAGATGATGCACACTTTATCAAATAGCAAGCAACATGATGCAAACCCTAATATCAAGCCTAAGGGAAATCCTATGCTCTTTAGGACTCAAAGTGTGTGAACAACGTACTATAAGGAACTTGTGCTCTGATACCATTCTGTCACGACCCCAACCCGCCCCTAGAAGGTCGGCGCCGAGATGGCCAGTAATCCGAGATTACCGAAGGCCAACTTACAAAGATCACACACAATCAGAGTATACATATGGGGCTAACAAGAGCGGAAGCAATAATTTAACATACAAATGGTCCATAAGAGCTGTGCATAAGTCAAATGGAATGACATACATCTTTATATAGCTTTACAATCCGAATACAACATGAACAAATTACATACTTTACATCTTAACAAAAGGCTGCTCAAGCCGACATAACAAAACACAAGACAAAGAACATAATCTTCAAGGTTGCCGACGTCCTCAACGCCGACCTAACATGCAAACAAACCTCGGCTACAAAACATACATCTCGGCAGAGCCGACTTCTAGCTTGGAACCTACATATATATAGAGAGGGTGAGTCTGGAAACTCAGTGAATGGTACAAATAATAAAGGGGTTCCATGAATGATTCCCGAGGTTCTTACAAAACAATACATATAACATAACTTGGTCAAAGCATGTTCTCGGCATAACTGTACAAAGCATACTTGGCAAAACTTACGTCAAAGCATGTACTTAGCATAACTTATAACAAAACATGTACTTGGCAAAGCTTATACAAAACATATACTTGGGGTCATCACATTCCAAACAGAACATATCCATCCGCTCATAGACCGTCGATCGCAAATCATACTTATCCACCCGTTCATAGACCGTCAGTGGCAAATACATTCAAACAAAACATATCAAACTTGTACTTCAATCTAGGTCTTTCAAATCATATGTGCTACTAACGTTTAAAGTCCCCTAGCACGTACGGACTTGTGCCACCAATGCTTAAAGTCCCTTGGCACGTACGGACTCCAAAAGGGTTGTGCCACCAATGCTTAAAGTCCCTTGGCACGTACGGACTCCAAAAGGGTTGTGCCACCAATGCTTAAAGTCCCTTGGCACGTACGGACTCCAAAAGGGTTCACTTGTAGGCCGGGTTATTGGGCTTAGGTCCCCATCACCACGGTCCCCAAAACAAAGCGGATACTTGTTGCATGGAACTTATACTTAATACATCAAAAATAGGGCAATCATTCATGCTTAACAAATACTTTTCAAAACAAAGCAAAGCAAAGCTTATTCAAAACAGTTTAACATAGCTTTATTAAAAGCACCACTCACCTAGCACTTGGAATGTCGGGATCAAGGCAAAGAATCAAGTCCTTAGATCACGAATCTAACGGTTGGATCTCTAGGAATCAAGCTTGGAAGATCTACTCCCTCTCAAGAACACTTCTCCCTTCCTAGAGCTTCTCTCTCCTCTTCTTCAAACAAGAACACAACAAATGATAGCTTTCTCTCTCTATCGGCTGATATAACAGTCAGCTCGGCCACGTGGCAGCACCGGGTTGGTTCTCCTCAAAAAGGTGACTGACTGACAAGACAAGTCTATGACAAAGCGTACTCAGCAAGCTTGGTGGCAAACACATCGGCAAGTAATGACATCGGCTAACAAGAAGACATCGGCAAAGGACAAGACATCGGCAAACAAAGGACAATGACTTCGGCTAAGGACAGAACTTCGGCACTAAGGCAACAATGATCTCGGCTAGGAAGGTCAACACTTGACTAAGCTGTGCCACACCTCGGCCTAGATGTGCCACACCTCGGTCTAGGTCATACCACTCCCGGACAAGATCACTTCGGAACAAAGATGACATCTCGGCCTAGATAATACACATCTCGGCCTTGGCGATACACACCTCGGCCCAGATGATAATCATCTCGGCCAATATGCCCGAACAAAGGTGGAGGTCAGACAAAGTAGTTCTAGGCTTAGAATGACCTCGGCTTGGAACTGATCTAGGCTTAACATAACTTAGGCTTGGCATGACTTCGGCTAACATATCCTAGGCTCATCATGACCTAGGCTTCACACAGCAAGGGGGAACAAAGCATACATATACACTTAGACAATCACATAAGCACAAAGCAAGGCAAAATCCATTCATGCAATCTTAACATTACAAATCGTACAAATACATGCAAGCATGACTAAGGCATGAAATGTGGGTCCTTACAAAATTAAAAATGGAAGTTCATTCAAGAAACAAGTATACCTTAACGATCTATTTGGAAATTGAATAAAAATGGAAGTTGAATTGAAAAGGAAATTGAATAAAAATGGAAATTGAATAAAAATAAAATTAAAGATGGAAGTTCATTCAAGGAACCACTATACCTTAATGATCTATTTGGAAATTAAATCAAAAAGGAAGTTGAACAGAAAAGGAAATTGAATACAAATGGAAGTTGAATAAAATTGAAATGGAAGTTCATTCAAGAAACCACTATACCTTAACGATCTATTTAGAAATTAAATAAAAAAAGAACTTGAAAAGGAAAACAAAAAATAAAAATGGAAGTTGAATAAATTTAACAATGGAAGTTTATTCAAGAAACCACTATACCTTAACGACCTATTTAGAAATTGAATAGAAAAAGAGATTTAATAAAAAGGAAGTTGAATAGAAAAGGAAATTGAATACAAATGGAAATCCATTCAAGAAACCACCATACCTTAACGATCTATTTAATTTCTAAATAAATCGTTAAGGTACAGTGGAATCTTGAATGAAATTTCATTTTTAATTTTATGCAACTTCCATTTTTAATTTTATGCAACTTCCACTTTTATTTTTTTTCAACTTCCTTTTCTATTCAATTTCCTTTTCTATTCAACTTCCTTTGTTTATTTAATTTCCAAATAGATCGTTGAGGTATAGTCGTTTCTTGAATGAACTTCCATTTTTATTTAATTTTATGCAAATTCCTTTTTATATTTATTCAACTTCCATTTTTATTCATTTTCTTTTCTATTCAATTTCCTTTTCTATTCAACTTCAATTTGTATAGTGGTTTCTTGAATGGACTTCTATTGTTAATTTTATGCAACTTCCGTTTTTATTCCATTTCTATTCAATCTCATTTTCGGATCAAGTTCCATTTTTATTCATTTTGCATTTGTATTCAACTTCCATTTTTATTCAACTTCGTTTTCTATTTAACTTCCTTTTTTATTTAATTTCCAAATAGATCGTTAAGGTATAGTGGTTTCTTGAATGAACTTCCATTTTTATTTTTATTCAATTTCCGTATTTATTCAACTTCCATTTTTATTAAATTTCCAAATAGATCGTTAAGGTGTAGTGGTTTCTTGAATGAACATCCATTTTTATTTTAATGCAACTTCCATTGTTATTTAATTTCCTTTTCTATTCAGCTTCCATTTTATTTAGTTTCCTTTTTATTCATTTTCCTTTTCTATTCAATTTCCTTTTTTATTTAATTTCAAAATAGATCGTTACGGTATAGTGGTTTCTTGATTGAACTTCCATTGTTAATTTCTATTCAATTCCTTTTTATTTTTATTCAACTTTCATTTTTATTCAACTTCCTTTTTTTATTTAACTTCAAAATAGATCGTTAAGGTATAGTGGTTTCTTGAATGAACTTCAATTTTCTTTTCTATGCATTTCCTTTTTTTATTTAATTTCCAAATAGATCGTTAAGGTATGATGGTTCCTTGAATGAACTTTCATTTTTAATTTTATTCAACTTCCATTTTTAATTTTATTCAACTTCCTTTTCTATTCAACTTCCATTTCTATTCAATTCCCAAATAGATCATTGAGGTATGGTGGTTTCTTGAATGAACTTCCATTTGTATTCAATTTCCTTTTTTATTCAACTTCCTTTGTTTATTTAATTTCCAATGCAAATTCCATTGTTAATTTTATGCAACTTCTATTTTTATTTTTATTCAACTTCCATTTTTATTTTTATGCAACTTCCATTTTTATTCAACTTCCATTTTTATTTTATTCCAATTCCTTTTTTATTTAATTTCCTTTTTTATTCAACTTCCATTTTTATTCAACTTCCAATTAAATTCAACTTCCTTTTCTATTCAATAAAAATAGATCATTAAGGTATATTGGTTTCTTGAATGAACTTCCATTGTTAATTTTATGCAACGTCCTTTTTTTATTTAATTTCCTTTTCATTTAATTTCATTTTCCATTCGACTTCCATTTTTATTTAACTTCCAAATATATCGTTAAGATATAGTGGTTTCTTGAATGAACTTTCATTTTTAATTTTATGCCACTTCCAAACTTAATTTTATCCAACTTCCATTTTTATTTTTATTCAACTTCCATTTTTATTCAATTTCCTTTTTCGATTCAACTTCTTTTTTTATTTAATTTCCAAATAGATCGTTAAGGTATAGTGATTTCTTTTCTATTCAACATCATTTTTTATTTAATTTCCAAATAGATCGTTAAGGTATAGTTTTTTCTTGAATGAACTTCCATTTTTAATTTTATGCAACTTCCGTTTTTATTTTTATTCAACTTCCATTTGTATTCAATTTCCTTTTTTATTTATTTTTCTTTTTTATTCAATTTCTTTTCTATTCAACTTCCGTTTTCAATTTTATGCAACTTCCATTTTTATTTTTATTCAATTTTTAATTTTATTCAATTTCCTTTTCTATTCAACTTCCCTTTTTATTTTTATTCAACTTCCTTTTTAATTTAATTTCCACATAGATCGTTAAGGCATAGTGGTTTCTTGAATGAACTTCCATCTTCCATTTTTATTTAATTTCGAAACAGATCGTTAAGGTATAGTCGTTTCTTGAATGAACTTCCATTTTTATATTTATGCAACTTCTATTTTTATTTTATGCAACTTTCATTTTTTTCTTTAATGTCCAAATAGATCGTTAAGGTATAGTGGTTTCTTGAATGAATTTTCATTTTTAATTTTATGCAATTTCCATTTCTATTTTTATTAAACTTTCAATTTTATTCAACTTCCATTTTTATTCAATTTCCTTTTCTATTCAATTCCTTTTTGATTTAACTTCCTTTTTTATTTAATTTCCAGATAGATCGTTAAGGTATAGTGGTTTCTAGAATGAACTTCCATTATTAATTTTATGCAACTTTCATTTTTATTTTTATTCAACTTCCTTTTTTATTTAATTTCCAAATAGATCGTTAAGATATAGTGGTTTTTTGAAATTAACAATGGAAGTTTATTCAAGAAACCATTATACCTTAACGATCTATTTGGAAATTAAATAAAAAAGGAAGTGGAATGGAAAAAAAAATGGACGTTGCATAAAATTGAAAATGGAAGTTCATTCAGGAAACCACTATACCTTAACGATCTATTTAGAAATTAAATAAAAAAGGAAGTACCTTAACGATCTATTTGGAAATTAAATAAAAAGGAAATTGAATAGAAAAAGAAAATTAAATAAAAAAGGAAGGTGAATAGAAAATGGAAATTGAATAGAAAAAGAAAATTGAATAAAAAAGGAAGTTGAATAGAAAAAGAAAATTGAATAACAAAGGAAGTTGAATAGAAAAGAATAGAAATGGAAGTTCATTCAAGGAATCACTATACCTTAACGATCTATTCGGCAATTAAATCAAAAAGGAAGTCGAATGGAAAAGGCCTTTTCCATTCAATTTCTTTTTCTATTCAACATCATTTTTTATGCAACTTCCGTATTTAATTCAATTTTTATTTTTATTCAACTTCATTTTTTATTCAATTTTTATTATTATTCAACTTCCATTTGTATTTTTATTCAACTTCCGTTTTTATTCAATTTCCTTTTCTATTCAACTTCCCTTTCTATTCAATTTCCTTTTCTATTCAGCTTCCTTTTTTATTTAATTTCCAAATAGATCGTTAAGGTATGGTGGTTTTTCTTTTCTATTCAACTTCCTTTTTTATTCAATTTCCTTTTTTATTCAATTCTTTTTTTATTTAATTTCTAAATAGATCGTTAAGATATAGTGGTTTCTTGAATGAACTTCCATTGTTATTTTTATTCAACTTCCATTTTTATTCAACTTTCTTTTATATTCAACTTCCATTTTTATTCAATTTCCAAATAGATCGTTATGGCATATTGGTTTCATTTGTCCATTTTTAATTTTATGCAACTTCTATTTTTATTTTTATGCAACTTTCATTTTTAATTTCATGCAACTTCCATTTTTATTTTTATTCAACTTTCTTTTTTATTTAATTTCCAAATAGATCGTTAAGGTATAGTGGTTTCTTGAATGAACTTCCATTTGTATTCAATTTTCTTTTTTATTCAACTTGTTTTTTTATTTAATTTCCTTTTTTGTTTAATTTCCAAATAGATTGTTAAGATATAGTGGTTTCTTGAATGAACTTCCATTTGTAATTTTATTCAATTTCCTTTTCATTCCACTTCCATTTTTATTCATTTTCCAAATAGATTGTTAAGGTATAGTGGTTTCTTGAATGTACTTCCATTTTTATTTTTATTCAACTTCCATTTCTATTCAATTTCCTTTTTTATTTAATTTCCAAATAGATCGTTAAGATATAGTGGTTTCTTGAATGAACTTCCATTTTTAATTTTATGCAACTTCCATTTTTATGTTTATTCTACTTCCTTTTTATTTAATTTCTAAATAGGTCGTTAAGGTATAGTGGTTTTTTGAATGAACTTCCATTTTTATTTAATTTCCAAAGTGGAAAAGAAATAGGAAAACCATTCTACATTAACGATCTATTTCCTTTTCTATTCAACTTCCTTTTTTATTTAACTTCCAAATAGATCGTTAAGGACCACTATACCTTAACGATCTATTTGGAAATTATGCAATTTCCGTTTTTATTCAACTTCCAATGATATTCAACTTCCTTTTTATTTAACTTCCATTTCTATTCACTTTCCTTTTCTATTCAACTTCCTTTTTATTCAACTTCATTTTCTATTCAACTTCCCTTTTTATTTTTATTCAACTTCCTTTTTTATTTAATTTTCAAATAGATCGTTAATGTGTAGTGGTTTCTTGAATGAACTTCCATTTTTATTTTTATGGAACTTCCATTTCTATTCAATTTTCTTTTCCATTCGACTTCCTTTTGATTTAATTTCCAAATAGATCGTTCAGGTATAGTGATTTCTTGAATGAACTTCCATTGTTAATTTTTTTACAACTTCCAGGTTTCTTTTTTATTCAACTTCAATTTTTATTTGTATTCGACTTCCATTGGAAAAGGAAATTGAATAGAAATGGAAATTCATTTTCAATTTTATGGAGCTTCCTTTTTATTTAATTTCCAAATAGATCGTTAAGGTATAGTGGTTTCTTGAATGAACTTCCATTTTTAATTTAAGAAATCACTATACCTTAACGATCTATTTAGAAATTAAATAAAAAAGGAAATTGAATAGAAAAGAAAATTGAATAAAAATGGAAATTGAATTGGCAATTAAATAAATAAAAATGGAAGTTATATAAAATTAAAATGGAAGTTGAATAAAAGTAAAAATGGAAGTTGCATAAAATTAACAATGGAAGCTGAATAAACATCGTTAAGGTATAGTGGTTTCTTGAATGAACTTCCATTATTAATTGAATGAACTTCCATTGTTAATTTTATGCAACTTTCATTTTTATTTTTATTCAACTTTCATTTTTATTAAATTTTCTTTTCTATTCAACTTCCTTTTTTTTATTTAATTTCTAAATATTTTGGAAGTTGAATAGAAAAGGAAAGTTGAATAGAAAAAGAAATTGAATAAAAATGGAAGTTGAATAAAAATAAAAATAGAAGTTGCATAAAATTAAAAATGAAAGTTCATTCAAAAAACCACTATACCTTAACGATCTATTTGGAAATTAAATAAAAAAGGAAGTTGAATAAAAATGAAAGTAGAATAAACATAAAAATGGAAATTGCATAAAATTGAAATGGAAGTTCATTCAAGAAACCACTTCCATTTGTATTCAATTCCCTTTTCTATTCAACTCCATTTTTATTTAATTTCCAAATAGATCGTTCATTCAAGAAATCACTATACCTTAACGATCTATTTGAAAATTAAATAAAACGGAACTTGAATAGAAAAGAAGGTATAGTGATTTCTTGAAGTTGAATAAAAATGGAAATTGCATAAAATTAACAATGGAAGTACATTCAAGAAACCACCATACCTTAACGATCTATTTGGAAATTAAAGAAAAAAGGAAGTTGAATAGAAAAGGAAATTGAATAAAAATGGAAGTTGAATAAAAAAGGAAGTTGAATAGAAAAGAAAATGAATAGAAAAGGAAGTTGAATACAAATGGAAGTTCATTCAGGAAACCACTATGCCTTAACGATCTATTTGGAAATTAAATAAAAAAGGAAGTTTAATAGAAATGGAAATTGAATCAAAATGGAAGTTCATTCAAGAAACCACTATGCCTTAACGATCAATTTAGAAACCACTATACCTTAACGATCTATTTGGAAGTTAAATAAAAAGGAAGTTGAATAGAAATAAAAATGGAAGTTCCATAAAATTGAAAATGGAAGTTCATTCAAGAAACCACTATACCTTAATGATCTATTTGGAAATTAAATAAAAAAGGAAGTTGAATAACGATCTATTTGGAAATTAAATAAAAAAGGAAGTTGAATAGAAAATGAAATTAAATAAAAAAGGAAATTAAATAAAAAAGGAAATTGAATAAAAAAGGAAGTTGAATAGAAAAAGAAATTGAATAAAAATGGAAGTACATTCAATAAACCACTATACCTTAACGATCTATTTGGAAGTTAAATAAAAAAAGGAAGTTGAATAAAAATGAAAATTGCATAAAATTAAAAAATGGAAGTTGCATAAAAATAAATACGGAAGTTGAATAAAAATAAATACGGAAGTTGAATAAAAATAAAAATGGAAGTTGAATAAAAATAAAAATGGAAGTTCAGTCAGTAAACCACTATGCCCTAACGATCTATTTGGAAACTAAATAAAAAAGGAAAGTTGAATAGAAAAGAAAATTGAATAAAAATGGAAGTTGCATAAATATAAAATGAAAGTTGAATAGAAAAGGAAATTGAATAGAAAAGAAAATTGAATACAAATGGAAGTTGCATAAAATTAAAAATGGAAGTTTATTCAAGAAATTGAATAGAAAAGGAAGTTGAATAGAAAAGAAAATTGAATAGAAAAGGAAGTTGAATAAAAATAAAATGGAAGTTGAATAGAAAAGGAAATTGAATAGAAAAGAAAATTGAATAAAAATTGATGTTGAAGTTGAATAAAAATGGACGTTCATTCAGGAAACCACTATACCTTAACGATCTATTTAGAAATTAAATAAAAAAGGAATTGAATAGAAAAAGGAAATTGAAGAAACCACTATACCTTAACGATATATGGAAGTTCATTCAAGAAACCACTATACCTTAACGATCTATTTGGAAATTAAATAAAAATGGAAGTTGAATAAAAATAAAAATTGAATATAATTGGAAGTTGCATAAAATTAATAGTGAACTTCCATTTTTATTAAATTTCCTTTTTTATTCATTCAAGAAACCACCATACCTTAACGATCTATTTGGGAATTAAATAAAAAAAGGAAGTTGAATAGAAAAGGAAGTTGAATGGAAAATGAAATTGAATAAAAATAAAAAACGAAGTTGCATCAACCTTAACGACCAATTTGGAAACTAGAAAGAAAAATGGAAGTTGTAGAAAATTAACAATTTCCTTTTCTATTCAGCTTTCACTTTTATTTTTAGTTTCCAAATAGATCGTTAAGGTTGATGCAACTTCCATTTTTATTTTTATTCAATTTCCTTTTTCATTCAACTTCCTTTTCTATTCAACTTTCTTTTTTTATTTAATTCCCAAATAGATCATTAAGGTATGGTGGTGGTTTCTCGAATGAACTTCCATTGTTAATTTTATGCAACTTCTATTTTTATTCAATTTTCTTTTTTATTCAACTTCCTTTTTTATTTAATTTCCAAATAGATCGTTAAGGTATAGTCGTTTCTTGAATGAACTTTTTTTTTTCTAATTTAATTTCCTTTTCTATTCAACATCATTTTTTATTTAATTTCCAAATAGATCGTTAAGGTATGGTGGTTTCTTGAATGAACTTCCATTTTCAATTATATGCAACTTTCATTTTTATTTTTATTCAACTTCCATTTTTATTCAATTTTCTTTTCTATTCAATTTCCTTTTTTATTTAATTTCCAAATAGATCGTTAAGGTATAGTGGTTCCTTCTATTTTTATTTTTATTCAACTTCCATTTTTATTCAATTTCCTTTTCTATTTAATTTCCATTTTTAATTTTATTCAACTTCTTTTTCTATTCAATTTTCTTTTCTATTCAACTTCCTTTTCTATTCAATTTCTTGATTGAACTTCCTTTTTTATTTAATTTCTGAATAGATCGTTAAGGTATAGTGGTTTCTTGAATGAACTTCCATTGTGAATTTGAGGCAACTTCCATTTTGAGTTTTAATTCAACTTCCATTTTTATTTTTATGCAATTTCCACTTTTATTTTTATTCAACTTCCATTTTTCAAATGGAAGTTCATTCAAGAAACCACTACACCTTAATAATCTATTTTGAAATTAAATAAAAAAAGAAGTTGAATAAAAATTAAAAATGGAAATTACATTAAAAAAATTGAATAGAAATGGAGGTTGCATAAAATTAAAAATGGAAGTTGAATAAAAAAGGATATTGAATAAAAATGGAAGCTGAATAAACATCAAAATGGAAGTTCATTAAATTAAAAATGGAAGTTTATTCAAAAAACCACAATACCTTAACGATCTATTT
>JAXFYN010001442.1:0-28284 GCA_036172215.1 Camellia granthamiana | reverse complement strand
ACATCATACAAACTGCATAGCAATTTTCAATTCCAAATTGAATACGTGTTACTCGCGCATTTCACATGCCATGTTTTAGGGTTAGCCGAGCCTACTCTAGATTACATCTATGCCTGTGTTGCATTAGCCACTTAACATGAACTAGGTCATGCATGTTTGTTAACCGGGTTGTTGTTTTTGGCTCGGAGTACGATGTAAGTATTTTACGCTTTAGCATACCACATGCGTGTGAATGTTGCCATAACAGTATGCTTACCATGCGGCTAAGTGCTTATGTGAGATAAACTGTTTGAATGCCTGTGGGTGGAGGTTGGATTGCGTGAATTGGAACAACTCATTGAAATCCGTATTTTAGCCTACTTGTGAGTAGCAAAAGAAAACAACACGTTTTTCGAGACAAAACGGATATGCAATGTTTGTTTCCAAATTAGGCGATCTAGTCTATACTTTTGTGCTGTGCGCATAACATAGTAATTCTAGGCTAATAATTGGAATAAGAGCATGTAATGTTTTCAAAATCGGATATCACGGTTAGTAGAGGCCGGTCTTCGGACCGGGCGAAAGGGGGTGCTCATAGCTGACCTTCCCCGATCGTACCCAAGCTCCCGAGCCAAGACCACTTTGGTGATGACGGACATGTGGCCTTCGGCACCGAGTCAGGGTTTCCTAAATTCCCCATTTTAAAATATTTAGGTGGCGACTCTGTAATCTGGCAAAGCAGTCCATGTTTGGCACTACTTTTTTTCAAAAATCTATTTTCTCAAACGATTTGCCGGATTTGGACTCTTTGGTTCAGATTTAGAACCAACACAAAAACGAGTCCTTGAACTGTAGAGTGAAGCCCACGGGCGCGTCTACAATATTCAATCTCAAGAAATATAATTTATTCAAATTTCCATGGGTGTGAGGTTAATATATATTTCCAACTCCACCGTTTATTTCAATATTCATCCAATTTCATCTTTACAACACCAATTCCATTAATTTATACAAAATAAATATTTAAACCACTTTAAGGCAAACTCCCTTTACCCAAATATCAACCCAAAGGCCAAAATCAACTATTTTGCCACAAGATAACCTCATATTCAAATCCCATAACCATCTATATCACATTCACTTATAAACCCCTCTTTTGATTTTTTTTTTTAACCCAAACCCTAGGTTTGCCCATAATACTCACAAATCCTACCATTGTTACACAACAACAAATAACTAAGCTAAAAACCATATGAAAGTGTAGAAAATCCCTACCTCAAAGAGGGAAGACGAGCCAAGCAAGGGTAAAACTTCGAAGATGCCCAAACCCAACTCTATTCGGATTAAAATAGAGATCTTGAGATGTTCTACCTTTTTATCAAAGGAATTACGGTGGAGAAATACTAGATCTAGATGAAAAAGTAGAGAGAATGTAGGTTTTATAAAAAGAAGGTCTCAACTTTATGATTTAGAGAGGAATAGATCTAAAAAAGTGATGTAAAAAGTCATTTTTGTGATATGATATACACATAGTCCGCTCAAGCATAAGAAGTGACGCTCGAGCATCAGGCACAATAAGTTGTTCCGCTCAAGCACAAGAAGTGTCGCTCGAGCGCCAAAACACAATGAAAAGACGCTCACCACTTGAGCGTAAAAAACACACATCCAGTAGTTTTGCAAGTAACATACCAACGCTTGAGCGCAATAAAGGCCACTCGAGCACCCACCCACTCGAGCATAAGAAATGCTACTCAAGTGTAGAAAACAATCTCCCAGTAGTTTTGCAGACCTACAAAGTACTGAGAGTTTGCAAAGCCCGCTCGAGCGCAAGAAGTGTCGCTCGAGTGAAGGACCAAAATTGAGGGCAACAAGAGTTTAGAAAAACAAGCAACCAACCTGTCCCAAACACAACCACAACAACCTGATAACCAAAAATAGAGAGAAGAAGATAAAGGAAACAAGATATGAACAACCATCCAAAACCATAAAACCCGAGCCCAGAATACAACAAGTGTCGGGTCAAAATCGGAATCGCTATAATTTTATACAATAATTTATTTTTTAAGACATTAGAAGAAAATAATGATAAGTCAATGGGTTCAAGCCTAATTAATTGGAGGTCGTGAACTTGGCTAGACTAAAAGGTTAAATATTCAAGTTTTGTTATAGGCTAGACTACTGATTCCCAAGATACGACCTCCTATTGCTCAGGAAAACAAATAAACAGAATGATGAGTACAAGCATAAAATATTTTAAACAACAGAGCAAAATACTTATCAGAAAGGTTCTGATCAATGTTTTCCCTAACTTGGAAATCAAAATACTCTTTCTTGGTTAAGAATTTTCACTACTAGAAAAAGGAGCATTTGACACGGCACAATTTGCGACGGTTCAAGTGCCATCACAAAAGCTTGCTTTTTGCGACGGTTTAAGTGCCGTCACAGAATTTATAGTTTTTGCGATGGAAAAAGTTAAACCGTGGCAAAAAATAAGGTTATATGCGACGATAAGTTAAACGTGGCAAAAATTTTCTGGTTTTAATTTTTTTTTCCTATTTTGCGATGCTCTTTTGCCAATCCGTCACAAAATTTTACTTTTTGCTCTTTCATTTGCGACAGCCTTAATATCATCACAAATAATAATTTCTAATTTCGTGCCAAAGCCCCCTCTCCCACTCTCCCTCTTTCCCGATATTCCCAAATTCTCTGTTATCTCTTCAGATCAAAAAAAAAAAGAAGCCCTAATCTCACTACTCTCTCCCTCCCTCTCACCCAGTCGTCACTCTATCTCTCTTGCACCGGCAACAGCAGTGTCTAGGTAGCTAACCCTCTTCTTTCCTCTCGCTCTTGCTCACGCATACCCTCCCTCTCACCCAATTGTCGTTCTGTCTCTATTGCAGCGACAACAACAGCATCTGTAGCAGCGGCAACAACTGCGTCTGTAGCAGCGGCAACACCGTCTCTCTTGCAGCGCCAACAACAGCATCTCTCTGGTTCTCCCTCCGGCATCCAGGTATAGCCTTCCTTTGCTTTCCTCTGCCCTTCTATCGTTTGTTTCTCCCTGCTCATCAATTCAAGAATTTGTTGGTGTGTGTGTTTGATTTGTGCCAAAATTGATTTTGATTTTGTGTTTGTGTTTGATCTGTGCGAAAATTGATTTTGTTTTGGTGTGTGTTTGATTTGTGCGAAAATTAGATGTGTGTATATATATCTTTTTTGTGGTTTGTGGTTTTTGTCATGCTCCACCACGACAAGGCCTTGCAATTCTTGATTCCAAGATATCAATCTCTTCTGCTAAATGGTGTGAAAATGGAGTGAGATAAATGGCACCATGTTCCTTCATCTTCTCTAATGCATCCATTGTGTACCAACTAATAGGAGCATCTCTTGGTGGCCGAAGCTGAAAAGTTTAGAAACAGTTAAAAAAACATTTGAGAAGCTGATATTTAGGTGTTCAACTTTCATTAAACCACAGTGTCTAACCTGATAGGCTTTCATCTTCTTGATCTTCCCATTTTTGTGAATTTCAGGAAGCTTTTCCACAATATGTACATCATATCTCAGTGACTTGATGTAACAACCCCCATACTGTTTACCGATGAATTACTGAATTAACTACTGATTACCGCTAAACTGGACCGCTTAAGACTGATAATTGAAACAACTGAAGTACTGAACGGACTGATTGAAAACTGGAACTAAAATGACTGAGCATATCTATTGTATTGCATTTTTATCTGTTCGATTATTTGATTATCTGCTCGTGTTTTTATGTTTAAATTGCAAATTGAAGGCCTTATCGGCGGCCGAACTAGAGATTGTTTAGTGTTTCATGATCCGTAGAATCGCTTTGATTTAATGGTATATCTATCTAAAATGTGATTAGGTATGATTAAACTAGATTAAATAAAGCCAATTAATAGAGTTGCATTAATTACGGAATTGCCATTGAGTGGGGCCTTTGTTTATTCATATTTGAGGCCTTGTTTATACTTAATCAAAACATATTCATCAGCCTATTTTGAGTACCCAACCGACCAAACAAGAGAATGAGAGAGAGAAGGAGTTGATCTTGTGATTTTGGCTTGGATTTTGGTAGAATTGAAGTATAGTTTGCAAATTGAGCCTCCAAACCTTGAATACAAGACTTAGGTAAGAGAATACAACCCTCTAATTGTGAGTTTAAGCTAATTCTTGCATGATCCTTGCCAAATTGTAGAGTTAAGTCTTGTTTTAGTTCATACATGTAAGATTATAGCTTAATTCATGCATGCATGGTTGAAATGTTGAAATTTGAGTTGAGTTCATGGTAAATTGCACATGCATGTTCATAATTAGGCTTGAGTCCATGATTTCACCATGTTCTTGAAGAAATGAGTTCATTTGAACAAGCATTGGAGCTTTAAAATGGTTGGATTTCATGCATGTTTGCATTTCTCCATGTTTATGAAAAATGGGTTTGAAAAATGGTTTTAATTGACTCACCTTTGGGGTTTGAATTCATAAATTGAGCTTTGAAACTTGTTATACAATGAATTTAGATATGTTTTCCAGAATTTGGGCCCAAGAGGTCGAGTTTAGAGTGGTAGAATGCTTGGTTTGAGCTTGGGAGGCAAATCTGGAAATTCCAGATTTGGCTTCCTCGCTCGAGCGAGCACCTTTGTCCAGGGCTCCGCTCGAGCGAGCATCGAGCGACCATCGCGCGTAAAATCACAGTATCCAGTATTTTTACTGTTTCGACAGACCGCTTGAGCGAATGATTTCTCGCTCGAGCGAAGCCTTTGATTTTGGAAGCTCGCTCGAGCGAAGGAAGGCTCGCTCGAGCGAGGCTCCTATTTTCAGCAAACTTTGCAAAATATTTTCTAAGTGTATTTTTGCATCCTCATCCCATTCTAGGCATTCTTAGGCCTAGTTTAAGGCATCTTAATGAGGATATAGATGTAGAACACACCAAGGCAAATTAGGGATTAAGTTATGATATTTCCCAACTGTGTAGCTTAGTGTGTGTTCAACCTGTGAACTGTGTAGGGTTGGCGACTGGGGAGACACGCTCTAGCATACTGTAGCCCAAACTCTGTGAGTAACAATTGTGTAAAGATATGTTCAACTGAGAATGTTTTCTGACTGTTTAACGGAACTGTTTTCTGAAGTAATTATTGTTAATTGATTGAATGTATGTCCTATATTCTGAAATGTATTGTGGCATCCCTAGCAACTATTGTATACTGTTATTGCTACTGTTACAGAGATCTCTGTCGGTTCCCTCGTGGAACCACTACTGTTTACTGATTGATGGCCATCGTTACTGTTCGGTCTTTTAAGACCTACTGTTATTGTTATGCTAATGGATGTACCACATATGACTGTTTACTGTACTGAACAACTGATACACTGATTGAATTGAACTGTTTTCATTACTGTAAGGACATTCATTCTAAACCTCTTTACGCTTTGTGTTATTCACTGGGCTTTAGCTCACTGCTCATATATATATGTAGGTGCACAGGCACCAGACCGCAGCTAAGAGCGTCGGGGTAAACTCCAGTTTTGTCAGCCAGCCTATGTGCCTCACTGCGAGGTTCCGAGCCTGTCAAGCTTAGGCTTAGGGGTGTTTTTATTTCCCCGTCTGTCTTGGACTGTTTTTATAATTCTGTATAGACTGTTACTGTACCGTTTTAATAGGGGTTAAGTCCCTGTACTGACTGGTTGTATATATATGCATACTGTTTCGTACTGTTCTGTATAAATGTATGAAAAATCTTTTTGCATACAGACTGACACAGCTCATTGGACATTATTTATTTACTGTATTGGCTTCCGCCAGGCCCTGTACTCTGTTTTACTGTATTACTGTTAAGCAGGCCTTCGGTAATCTCGGATTACTGGCCGGTTACAGTGCTAAACCCATATGGCCGGGTTTGGGTCGTGACACTTGATAAAATGTTCAACGTCATAGATACCTTGGAAGCCACTGTATGCAATAATGGAATCTAGTCCCATTAGATAAAGAGTTCATCATTTTCTTTTACTTTTGATTTGTAAGAATATTTCATTTATGCTTCAATATAGAAAACATATATAAACACACATAGTACCTGTCATCGTGCCAAAAGGAGTTAGCATCTAACTCGGGCAACACAAGAGTAGCATTCATGATTCGTGCAGCTAGAACAGCATTACATATCAGAACAGCCAAATATAGAATGTGTCATCTCCTCCTTTTAGTAAAATTTATAAGAATTTTCTACTTCATGTGATCGAGGTACAAATGAAACAAATTGGTTATATATATATACCATGCCTTTGTGTTTGTGATAAGTCACCGACCACAATGTTTTAATGGCCATGGGAATGGAGAATGGTCATATAGCTAGTTAGATGATGAAGACTCCCTATTTTGTTGTATGTCATAACATAATTACAATTGTAGACCTTACAGTAGCCCTCAAGATGAACATTAGAAAGAGCCCAGAATACAAAATAACCAAATTCAACTAAATAACCTTAGTGACAGATACAATGCACTTCATTTCATCCCAAGGCACCAATTATAACCCAAAGTTGCATCTTCTTCGCAAGTCTCACAAAGTGATTACAAAGTGACAAGGCCTTGCAATTTTTAGATTCTCATGCTTAAAATCACACCTTTCAGATTTCCATTATTCAGTGCATGATTTTATCTTCAATTTGAGGCAAGTTAGAAAGTAGCTGTGGTGCTGTGCTGCGGGTCTATGACTGTGTAGGCTCTGGTGAAGCTCTGCAGATCTGTTTGTTACTGTATGAAGGCTATGTTTTTGCTGAATTCTATGCTATAGGTCTGCAACAGTAGTGCTTGAATGCTCTGCCGTTTGTTTTGGAGTCTTGGGGTCATGCTCAGTTTTGGGTCATTTGATGCAGTTTCATTTGCTATCATTCCTATGGTGTCTGTTGGTATGTCAGTTCTTCATCAGGTGTTGCCCAAGTTGTGGATGCGTAGCATACAGAGGTTGCTGATCTGTATACTGCTTATGTTCCTAGTTGCTCTGTTGCTGATCTGTATGCTGTTAGTTTGTATGCTGCTCTGTTGCATTTGTTTTGGTTGTTTTGTTTCTCTCTGTGTTGGATTCTCTTAAACTGGAGCTTCGAGCTTTATTTAGATTCGAGAAAAAGAAAAAGAAAAAGAGGTAATTGTACGGGAAAGAAATATACCTTCTCGTATAATCCTGTTGATCAAGTCTGCGTTCCTCCGTACGACGTCGCTTTGTCACCTGAAAACACAAACGTGAGCTAGCCGGCGGGTGTGTACCGGAAACCTCTCCGATGCCTAAGTCAGTAAGCAAGATCAATAGGCAAAAGCTCTGTGTACTCTCAAAGCCAAAATTGCATTACCACTCCAAAGGTGATATTAGTGAGCTTATATAGGTTTCGCGTGGCACAATCCTGGTAGGACTCTTCTTCCTCCATGTGCAGAGTCCATTTAGGATTATTCCTCCTTGCGTAGAGTCCTCCTTGCGTAGAGTCCTCCTTGGATTCATACTCCTGGAAGACAATGCTTATCCTCCAACACCCCCCTCACTGCTTAAACCAAGTGAGATGGTTCTTCTTATGGCCGGACTACTTCAGGACCGAAGTAACTATTAATTCGGCCCTCCCTTTACTCTCCCTTACCTCGGCTTTCCCATACTAAGACCGAGCTATCCATAAGGGAGTTAAAGCCGAGCTATCTTTAGAACCACAGCTCACTTCGATTTTCTCACATGCTATAACCGAAGTAACTATCGAAGACCGAAACCTTCGTGCTACTCCATTCAACCGGAGTAGAACTAAGTCCTTCCGAGACCGGGCTAACCACCACGGCTGTGTGACCGGCCTATCTTCAGAGTTACTTCTCCAAACCGGAGTAACCTACATGGCCTTTCTACTCGGCCCTTTTCATTTCGGCCCTAAGGCCCAATACCCAGCTCGGCCCAATTGTAAATAAATTACCCTCTCAATTGCCCCTTAATTCCATCTGCACAGCATGATAGGGATTACCTGTCTACGAACCGAACTAAATTTTTAGCTTATCCAGCCGAGCTACAATCCTTTAGCTACTCCGGCCGAGCTGAAAACCTTTTTAGCTTCTCTAGCCCAGCTAAGCTTCAGCCGAGCTAAGCACGTCCGGTCAAACGTCTCTTCAGTCACAGCAACTGAAGCGTTCCACATTCCAATGACACGTGGCAAGCCCCTATTGGCCATTCACAGCTGTTGCGCCGCCCTCGTACTCCGAAAAATTTGAACAGTCCCGCGTTTTTTCCCTCCTTCCACTTACACAAAACAAACCCTCTTTGTCTTCTCAAAAATCACTTGCCTTACTATTCACTCTTTCTCTCTATTCTGAGCTTCCCCAATCTTGCTCTTACTCCTTCACTGTTGTTCAACCCCGTACCTCTGAAACTCGTGTTTTTGCTGCTGTTGGCTTCAATCTAGTTCCTCTGCTTCTCCAACAGGTAAACACACGAATCTGTTCTTGTTTTCCTTTGTTTTCTGTTTTTATATGTTTTTGCAAAACACTCCTTTGTTGCAAGTTTCATATTTTCTGGAAAAACTTGTCTATAAACTGTTAGAACTTCATAAGATAATCAATAGAATGCCATTTCGATCTTTATACATGCCCCAACCGAAGTAGAACACTGTTTGTGATGTATGTAAAGATATAGGTGAACTGAAACCGAACTAGCACTTGCGCACATCAAAGTAATTTCAATAGGTCACTAACTGATACACAATAGCCGAAACAAAACCCACCGAACTAGAAACCATAGCATTTGACCGAGCTAAAACTTCAGGGGCCATGCCAGCATTCTTAGTTCCTAAACCGAACTCAGAAAGCTGCCCCTTGACGTTCAGCCGGAATAACAAAACCAAAAGTAGAACCGAGCTAACCCAACGTCTTGCCAAAACCGAGATAACACGCTCCTCTTTGAAACCGAGGTAGATCCCGCAGCAATCCATCTAGCCAAAGTAAGGCTTCCTTTCCTTGTTTCGTTTTTTATGGCACGGTCGATGATCTGTGCTTAACACCTTATTTTTCCACTTTGCAGACTTAGGTTGCCCAGGCACCTCCTCTGCGCGCTCGACCGAGCTCCCGAGCACAAATTCTCAGCCGAACTAATTTATTTATAAGTTATTCAATAAATGGGGAAGTACAGATTTTTGGTAGAAACCCCAGGCGGCTTAGCCGAATTCAGAAAGGATTACAATATACCAACCGATGTAAACCTCACCCTAGCCGAACCAGATGTAGATCCATGGGACAACGAAGGCTTTGTCCCCTTTACCCTCCAATCCATAATAGAAACCGGACTCAGATTCCCAGTCCAACCCCTAATATGCGAATTCTTAAGACAAACCAGACTATGCCCCACCCAGCTGTCCACTAACACATACCGAATAATCATGGGTATAGCCGCACTGAACCACCAAACCGGTCTAAACCTAGGTTTGGCCGAGATACTACACCAATACTCCATAGGATCAAAAAACGAAGGCTGGTGTTACTATTTGAGAGTACGCCGTGGCCGAGAGAAAATAATAAAACACACACCGGACAAAGACTTAAACGATAATGACTTCTTCTGGGTCTCTGGGAATTTTGAAGACCTTGAAGCCCAGATTCCTGGCCGAAGAATAAATTGGAAAAAAGGATTGCCCGGTATACATACTTCGGTTACATTTCACATTTTTTCCTCTTTTCTTTATTTCGGCTTTCTGCTCTGGACCGAACTAACACTTATTTCCTCTTGCAGATAAAGCCCATCTCCTTTCAAACTACGGGCACCCCAACCTCGGTCTTCTGCGCGCCGCACTAAGAGTAAAGGAGAGAAGTTGGGCAAAGCTTCTAGACTTCGAACCGACATACCGTTATACCGGTCGCCGAAAAGCGCGGGTAACAGACTTCCTACTTGAAGAAGCACCAGAGCCGGACCCTTCCCTGCCTCAGATCAACCTTGTTCCACTCACAGCCGAGCAAGAAATGGCTAAGAAGAACAGATTGAAGGCCCTCCTAACCGAAACAACTCCAGCCGAAGTATAGGAAATCGGCCGTGCCACTGAGACCGTGGTGGCACTCCCATCTCAACGGCCATCTTCATCACGACCAAGCAAACGTGCCCGGACTAGCCAAACCGAGCCACGTCTTGCTGATGAAGACGAGACCGTCCTGCCAACAAGTCCTCCACCAAGCCCTCAGCCGAGCCTCCAACCGGAACCCACCGACCGAACTGCTTCCCCAAAGTGGACTCCTGTACTCACCTTCAATGACCGAGACATCACCGCGTCTGATTCGGTGGTCTCAGAGAAGGACCATCTGATGGCTTTCAATTTAGCCAAGAGTGTGTGCCTCCCCAAAGACATGGAGCACCACTACAAACAGCTCAACACCGAGCTAAAGTCAATCCGGTCCTCCACTAAGTCCATGATCCTGGTAAGCAGCATTCCTCTCCATGTAAGATTTTTTTTTTTTAACTTGGAGTCCGGCTAACGTTACTTCTCCTTTGCAGGCCATCCAGAAAAACCAAGTCACTCACAGGAGGGTCATGGAGCTAAGGAGGAGTACCAGGGAGGCCATGGCTGAGGCCGAACTAAAAACGGCCGAACTGGAGGAGGCGAAGAAACAACTTGCCGAGCTTCGGGAAGAGAACGGTCGGCTGACCGAGATCACCAATTCGGTCGAGGCCGAGAAGAAAAAAGTGGCCATCGAGGCAAAAGATAGATACCTACGTATCTTATCTGCCATCGAGAAGAAAAAGGACGCCGAAATAAACCAGTTGAAGGGGGAGGTGAAGAAGACCGAGAAGCGGGGCTTCAAAGAAGCCGAAGACGCCTACACCCTGCAATGCAACGCAGCCAAAGATCTCTTTTTCAAGTGCGGCTGGAGGTCTGCGGTGGAGAAGCTCGGTTGTACGTCAGACACCGACGTCTACAACGTTCCATCGTACTCCATTCCTGCTTCACTCTCACAATACGCTGCCGATCTGCAAAAAGCCTTTCTTGAGGGGTCCGGCGATGATGATGATGATGACGATGATGATGAGGAGCCATCTCTCATTCCGGTTGTCAACGAACAGCAAAAGAACCAAACAGTTCGGTCTGAGCCAGTTATAGAAGATCCAACTCCTGAGCTGCAGCCGACTGATACCGAAGTTCAGGTTGACACCGAACTCCCTCATCAAACCGTGCTCCCCTCTGACACCGGACTCCAGGCAAATGCTGATGCAGATTTTGATGCTGAGCTTGATGCACTTCTTGGTTGATTTTTTTCTTTTCTGTTGTATTTGAACTTTTTTGTAACCGGGCTGCAGCCCCTTAAATGTACTTGTTCTGTGCTTCAATGAAAAAATCTTTCTTTAACTCTTGTTTCGGTTTTGTATATGTATGCCTTCATTTGTAATGATTTTTGCATGAACTGTGATTTCGGTTTACCTATCTAACTTACTAGCCGACCTACTCTTTAGCCGGTATAACTTACTTCGGCTGAAGAGTACAAAGTGTTGGTTTATTCCGGCCGACCACTCTCCAGCCATACACTTACTTCGGCTGAAGAGTACAAAGAGTTGGTTTATTCCGGCCAACCACTCTCCAGCCATACACTTACTTCAGCTGAAGAGTACAAAGAGTTGGTTTAATCCAGCCAACCACTCTTCAGCCGATATAAATTACTTCGGCTGAAGAGTACAAAGAGTTGGTTTAATCCAGCCAACCACTCTTCGGCCATGCACTTACTTCGGCTGAAGAGTACAAAGAGTTGGATACTGAAGAGTACAAAGAGTTGGTTTAATCCAACCAACCATTCTTCGGCCATGCACTTACTTCGGCTGAAGAGTACAAAGAGTTGGTTTAATCCAGCCAACCACTCTTCAGCCGATATAACTTACTTCGGCTGAAGAGTACAAAGAGTTGGTTTAATCCAGCCAATCACTCTTCAGCCATGCGCTTACTTCGGCTGAAGAGAACAAAGAGTTGGTTTAATCCAGCCAACCACTCTTCAGCCATACACTTACTCCGGCTGAAGAGTACAATGTTGGTTTAATCCAGCCAACCACTCTTCGGCCATGCACTTACTTCGGCTGAAGAGTACAAAGAGTTGGTTTAATCCAGCCAACCACTCTTCGGCCATGCACTTACTTCGGCTGAAGAGTACAAAGAGTTGGTTTAATCCAGCCAACCACTCTTCAGCCGATATAACTTACTTCGGCTGAAGAGTACAAAGAGTTGGTTTAATCCAGCCAACCACTCTTCAGCCATACACTTACTTCGGCTGAAGAGTACAATGTTGGTTTAATCCAGCCAACCACTCTTCGGCCATGCACTTACTTCGGCTGAAGAGTACAAAGAGTTGGTTTAATCCAGCCAACCACTCTTCGGCCATGCACTTACTTCGGCTGAAGAGTACAAAGAGTTGGTTTAATCCAGCCAACCACTCTTCAGCCATGCGCTTACTTCGGCTGAAGAGTACAAAGAGTTGGTTTAATCTAGCCAACCACTCTTCAGCCATACACTTACTTCGGCTGAAGAGTACAATGTTGGTTTAATCCAGCCAACCTCTAAGTTGGTTTTTCCAGCCAACCTAGAATATAGTGTTTGGTTATTCCGACCAAACGTCCTGCAGCCTGGATCCTTATCCTGGGCTTAGGAGGGGTGTTGGTTTAATCCGGCCAACGATGTTTACAATGCTACTAACTTACAAAAGTTACTCTCTACTAAAAACAAACATGCTAAAAAAGAATTGACTTGTTTTATTGATGAAGTAAAAAATTACACATACTTAAAGAGAGAAAAAAAACTAAAAGTAGAATAACTTAAGATTGGCAGTGTTCCATGGCCTAGGAATTGCTTTGCCGTCCTCATCTTCCAAGTGGTATGCCCCTTTGCCTGCTAATCCGACCACCTTGTAAGGACCTTCCCAGTTAGGCCCTAACTTGCCATCTCCTGGGACCAATGTGTTACCCATAACTTTGCGAAGTACCCAATCGCCGATCTTGAATTGCCTTAGATGCACCGTCTTGTTATACTTCCTGGACAACTCTTGTTGGTAGGAGGCGATGTGAACCAATGCTCTGTCTCTTGTTTCTTCCGCAAGGTCAAGCTCCACTGCTATAGCTTCGCCATTTAAGTCTGGATCAAAATTTTCGCTCCGAATTGTGGGGAGTCCGACTTCTAACGGGATGACTACTTCCATGCCATAGGCTAAGGAGAATGGAGTCTCTCCGGTTGACCGCCGTGGTGTGGTGCGATAAGCCCATAAAACATGAGGGAGCTCTTCTGCCCACTTACCTTTGGCTTTCTCCAACCTTTTCTTCAATCCGTCCAAAACTACCTTGTTTGACGCCTCGGCTTGACTGTTTGCTTGGGGATACGCCGGTGTGGAATTGTAGAACTCTATCTTGTATTCTTCACAAAAGCCTCTGAAAATTTTACCGTCAAACTGAGTGCCGTTGTCTGAAATCAGTGCTTTTGGTATGCCAAAGCGAGTAATGATGTTCTGCCAAACAAACTTTTTCACATCTTTTTCCTTGATTGACGCCAAGGCTTCAGCTTCCACCCACTTTGTGAAGTAGTCTGTTGCCGCAAGAAAGAACTTCCTGTTGCCTGGTGCTGTTGGAAGTGGACCTACTATGTCTAAGCCCCACATTGCGAAAGGCCATAGACTAGTCAAAGGTAGGAGTTCTCTGGTAGGCTGGTGTATTTGGTGCGCAAACTTCTGACACTTTTCGCATTTTTTGACATACTTCTCTGAATCTGCTTGCATGTATGGCCACCAGTATCCTTGTGAAATAGCTCGGTACGCCAATGATCTTCCTCCTTGATGGCTGCCACATACCCCCTCATGTATTTCGAACAGGAATGCTTCCACCTTGCTGGGGTGGACACACTTTAAGTAAGGTCCCGAGAACGACTTCTTGTATAATGCCAAGGATGGAGAGAGCCAAAATCGCTGTGACTTTGCTCTTATTTTGTTGGCTTCTTTCTTTTCTTCTGGGAGGGTGCCGTCCTTTAGGAATAGTATGATGGGATCCATCCAAGAAGGACCTAACTCTGCACAACATACCTCTTCAGCTTCTGGGTCTTCAATGCTTGGTCTTGGTAGATAGTCGATTAGTAGTGGGTGAGGAACGGAGGTGTCCGCCATTGAGGCGAAGCCTGCAAGTTCGTCTGCTCTGCTGTTTTCCTCTCTGCCGATCTGTTCTATTCTCACTACTTCGAACTTCTTGATCTCTTTTCTGACTAAGTCTTGGTACTTAGCCATCCTTTCATCCTTTACTTCGTAATCACCAGAAATTTGATTTACCACCAACTGTGAGTCGCTGTAGACCATTAGTTCGGTGGCCTTCATGTAGGCTGCTGACTTGAGTCCTGCCAGAAGCGCCTCATACTCTGCTTCGTTATTTGATGCTGGGAAGCCGAGGTTGATAGGTTGCTCTACAACCAGGCCGTCTGGAGAGATGAGGACTATGCCCAGTCCTGCGCCATGTCGGTTAGATGCTCCATCCACAAAGAGCTTCCACATCTCTCCTACAAACAACTTCCAGCATATGGAGGGATCGGATGATGTTGTGGGGTCTGGAATGTCGCTGGAGTTTTCTTCATGATCCATGGTTGCAGTCTGCCCCTTGTCTTCTGCGGGGACCAAGTCATTAGTTGTTGGTGAATTTTGACTTGGTGTAGCAAGGTCTGCTCCCTCTTGACCTTCTCTACTCTGGTCTGCCTTGGGCCCTGGCTGCGTAACCTGCACTAGGGGTTGCGCTATTCCGGCGTCAATCTCCATCCTTAGTTCGGTTGTGTCAGTCAGGTTGATTGGGCAGACTTGATGGCTTCCAGGGGTGAACTCCGCGACGAAGTCTGCCAAAGATTGGGCCTTTATTGCGGTTCTGGGTTGGAACTTGATGTCATATTGTCCCAATTCTACTGCCCACTTCAGAATTCACCCAGAAAAGTTCGCCCTTTCGAATAAAGCCTTGAGTGGAAATGCTGTGAGAACAACTATGGTGTGGGCATGAAAGTAATGTGGCAACTTCCTCGAGGCCATCATTAAGGCCAATGCCAGTTTCTCCAGTGGCAAATACCTCGTTTCGGCGCCTAACAATGTCTTGCTGACATAAAAGATAGGAAGATGTTGGATTCCTTCTGCTCGAACCAACACTGCACTTACCGCGTGTTGAGAGACTGCCAAGTAGAGGAAGAGTTCTTCTCCAGGTATTGGGGTGACAAGTAATGGTGGAGAAGACATGTATTCCTTCAAACTCTCCAGAGCTCGGTCGCATTCTTCGTCCCACTCAAACTTAGCTTTTAATGATTGAAAGAATGGACGCAATCTGTCTGAAGACCGGCTGATGAATCGGTTAAGTGCTGCTGCCATGCCGGTGAGATGCTGTACCTCTTTTACTGAGTTAGGCCTCTCTAACTCCTGAATTGCTTTGATTTGGGAGGGGTCTGCCTCAATACCCCGGTTGGTCACCAGGAAACCCAGAAACTTGCCAGACCCTACACCGAATGCGCACTTAGAAGCGTTAAGGCGCAGATTGTGTTTCTTCAGGATCTGGAACATCTCATCTAGGTCATTTAGATGGTCATCCGCATCCTTGCTTTTGACCACCATGTCGTCGATGTAAGCCTACATTGTTCTGCCTAACAATGGCTCAAACATCTTTGTGACCATTCTCTGGAATGTCGCCCCTGCGTTCTTTAGGCCAAAGGGCATGACCTTGTAGCAGTATAGTCCTCTTGGAGTGGTAAAGAATGTTACTTCCTGATCCGGTTCGTGCATGGCTATCTGATGGTAGCCTCTGTATGCGTCAAGGAAGCTAAGCCTGCTGTACCCAGCTGTTAGGTCCACCAATTGATCTATCCTTGGTAGGGGGAAGTTGTTCTTCGGGCATGCTTTGTTGACCGTCTTGTAATCGACGCAGACGCGCCACTTGCCATTCTTCTTTGGCATCACGACTGTGTTGGAGATCCATTTGGGGTAATGTACCTCTCTGATTGCTCCTGCCTCCAGAAGGTTACCCACTTCTTCAGCCACTATCTCTGCGTGGTGGAGTGCCAATCTGCGTGTGCGTTGAATGACCGGTCTGGCAGATGGGTGGACATTAAGTTGGTGGCAGATGAGGTTTGGATCAATGCCTGGCATGTCGTAAGGCATCCAGGCAAACACTTCGATGTTGGAGGTCAGGAATTCCATAACCTCCAACCTCTCAGCGCTGGATAACGACGAACCAAGCAAAAAGAACTTCTCCGGGTTCTTTTCATCGATTCTTACCTCCACCAAGTCTTCCACCGCTTTTTGATCAGCCGCTTTGCCAACCTCTGCGAATAGTTCATTACTCTCAGGTTCTTCAACCGAATGAACATATCCTCTGGCAGCGCGGCTTCCGTTTACCGTGACAAAGCACTGCTTCAACATGATTTGATCCCCATAAACCTCTTCTATTACTCCGGTATCGTTGGGGAACCTCATCACTTGGTGGTAGGAGGATGCCACCGAGCGCATGGCATGCAGCCATGTTCTGCCTAAGATGATGTTGTAGGTGGAGGGGACCTTCAGCACCCAGAACTCCACTTGCTTCGTCACACTTCCCGCCCTGACTGGAAGGATGATTTTGCCGACTGGCCATTCCGGCATAGAATTGAATCCAATCAAAGGGGATACGGCAGGGGCTAAGTCCTTGTCTTGAAGCTTCAGTTGCTTGAAGGTTTCATAGTACATGATTTCACATGAACTACCTTGGTCGATCAAAATCCGCTTGACGTCAAAATCCTTGACTCGAAGAGTGACGACCAAGGCATCGTTGTGAGGGCAATAAATCCTCGCCAAGTCTTTATCCGAAAAGGACATGACATTTGTGGCCTCTGTCTTCCCTTTCTTAACAACCGGTTGGGCACTTAGCACCTCCCTTAAGTGCTCAGCCTTTTTGATTGAGCCTCTGAGCTCGCATACATGCTCGGGCTCAAAGACTCCATGTATCACGTTGATGACGCCTTGGGGCGGGGCGTCGATCGGCATCCCATTGGGGTTGTTGTGGTCCTGGGGGGCCGGCTGCACCCCTCCCTCGATGTATTTGTCCAGGTGGCCTGCCGCCACCAACTCTTCCAGATGCTGCCTCAACGGCGTGCAGTTCTCAGTGCGGTGCCCCTTTTCTTTATGGAAGGTGCACCTAGATCTGTCATCATAGTCCTTCTGGGCCTCGCCTAGCTTGGCTGGCCACTTGACGAAAGGCTCGTCTCGAATCTCACTAAGTATACGGTAGATCGGTTTCTTGAATACCGTGGTTATGGCGGTGCGGACTCTTAACCATCTCTTGTCCTGGTCCTCGCCATTGTCTCGCCTGCCTCGTCTATTTCGATTTTGGCGATCTACCGTATTGACCTTTGCTGAGGTCTTCTTCTCTGGGGCTGGGGTCGCGCCAGATTTTGCTTTGGCACGAGCGCCATCATCTTCTACCCTGATGTGCTGATGCACTCTCTCCATCAGGGCCTCCATGGTAAGGGGTGGCGTCATGGTGATAGAGTCCCTCAGTCTGTTCCCGACTAGAAGGCCTCTTTTGTATTGCGCAATGGCGAGGTTAGTTGGGCAGTCCCCAATCTGGTTGAATGTCTCCCAGTAGCGACTGTTGTATGACCTCAGGGTCTCCTTGTCGCCCATGTCGATGGAGAGTAACTGGTCGATCTCCACCGGGGTTTTTGTGTTTGTTCTGAACCGCGTTACAAACGCCTCTACCAACTGCGCCCAGGAGGCTATGCTGCCCTCTAGAAGCTTCTCAAACCAAGTCAAGCCTAGGTCGCCAAGGCTTGAAGGGAATAAGATACACATCAAGGCCTCGTTCCGCCGGTATACAGCCATAACCTGGCGAAAGTGGCTCAAGTGCGAGTAGGGATCCGTCTTCCCCTCATACGTTGTGAATTTAGGCTGTACGAAGCCTGACAGAAGGGGCGCGTTCTCTATTGCTGGGACGAATGGTGAGGTCTGTAGCCTCGCCAATGCCTTGTCCGCTGGTTCGTATGCCGGGCGCGGCATTGGCATTCCAACCTCGACGCTTCCATGCGTCCGAGGAGCCAACCGCTGCAAGGCAGGAACCCTGTGTGGATCGCGCGCCCTAGCGTCCTCCTTCCATCTTGCTTTTTCTTCTAGCATGGATCGTAGGTCGTACGATCTGGGTAATTCCGTCTGTCTAGACCTCGTCTGGTGCGTGTGTGAGGGCCAATAGGTACTTCCCTCAGTGTATGACCTCTCAGACCTCGTCCTCTCAGACCTGGAGTGACGAGTCCTGGAAGATACGGATCGCGTGTCACCTGTCCTGAGGCTTCTGTTCTCTGGTTGAGAGGGTGTAGAATTCCTACTACGACCCTCTGAGTGGCGAGGGGGCGTCTTATTGTTGCGCCCCTCTCCTGTCGCCACTTCTTTACCCTTCATCTGGCGCTTTAAGGATTCCATGTCCGCCGCCATCTGCCGTATTAATTCGTCTTGTTCTCTGATGCGATCCTCCAGAATTTGAGGATCAACCCTGCGCCTTTGTCTTTCTGGGCTTTGCGAACGAGAGGGATGAGGGCTGTTATTCCTCCTTCTACCCCTAGCATCCCTCCTGGGGGTTTGTCGTTGCTCCAGGTTTGCCATGGGAGTGACCACTGGTAGGCCTTCGCGCCTTGCACCCCCATCTGGAGTCAGTCCGTCGACGGCGGATTGAGGTAATTCTTCATTCTTTGCCATTGAGGTTCAAGAGAGAGCTTGATCAAGAGGTTGTTCTTGTCTGACTTCCCACAGACGGCGCCAATTGTATGGGAAAGAAATATACCTTCTCGTATAATCCTGTTGATCAAGTCTGCGTTCCTCCGTACGACGTCGCTTTGTCACCTGAAAACACAAACGTGAGCTAGCCGGCGGGTGTGTGTCGGAAACCTCTCCGATGCCTAAGTCAGTAAGCAAGATCAATAGGCAAAAGCTCTGTGTACTCTCAAAGCCAAAATTGCATTACCACTCCAAAGGTGATATTAGTGAGCTTATATAGGTTTCGCGTGGCACAATCCTGGTAGGACTCTTCTTCCTCCATGTGCAGAGTCCATTTAGGATTATTCCTCCTTGCGTAGAGTCCTCCTTGGATTCATACTCCTGGAAGACAATGCTTATCCTCCAACACCCCCCTCACTGCTTAAACCAAGTGAGATGGTTCTTCTTATGGCCGGACTACTTCAGGACCGAAGTAACTATTAATTCGGCCCTCCCTTTACTCTCCCTTACCTCGGCTTTCCCATACTAAGACCGAGCTATCCATAAGGGAGTTAAAGCCGAGCTATCTTTAGAACCACAGCTCACTTCGGTTTTCTCACATGCTATAACCGAAGTAACTATCGAAGACCGAAACCTTCGTGCTACTCCACTCAACCGGAGTAGAACTAAGTCCTTCCGATACCGGGCTAACCACCACGGCTGTGTGACCGGCCTATCTTCAGAGTTACTTCTCCAAACCGGAGTAACCTACATGGCCTTTCTACTCGGCCCTTTTCATTTCGGCCCTAAGGCCCAATACCCAGCTCGGCCCAATTGTAAATAAATTACCCTCTCAGTAATGGTTACCTCTTAAACTTTATGATTATCTCCTTTCATTCTCCTTTATGCTAACCATTGAGCAAACTGAAGTTTAATGTTCATCTTAGGAAGTAAAGAAACCCGATGGAATCGAACCGACCACCCAACACTAAGAAGAATTTATGTTTTCAGTTTGTTTTCATAATATAAGGTTTGTTTTGATTAATCAATACAAACCAAACCGATCAAAATATTATAATTAATACTTTTATATCGTAATTCCTTGAGTATTAGGAGACAGATGGCCAATATAATACACATTGAGTGATAATAAACCGTCGTTAGTTATTATCTATATCACTTTCTTACAAGTTCATCTGCCAAACATAGCTTTATGTTTGCATTCTTGCTTTTAGAATGTTTAAATATGTTGGTATATTGATTAAATTACCAAGTTGCCTGGCTGTGATATTTTTGTGCCAAGTGGAGCACTTGCTTATACCACTATTTTCTTTATGTTTTCCTTGGTACATTTGTATTCTCTGGTTTTTGAAAGTGAAAATGTATCGAAGTGAAGTAACCAAAGTGCATTTGAGTAGAAAATTCTCTTTCTCTCTCTCTCTCTCTCTCTCTCTCTCTCTCTCTCTCTCTCTCAAATGTTGATTTCGTTTAAAATGAATGGTTATGATTGGACTGGATGTGGTTGTTTATTATGATTTTATTGCCTCAATATTGTCTTGATTGAATTTGTTATTGGTTACCCACTGTTATGCTTGTTATGTCTTAAACATTTTTGTATCTCTTCCTTCCTTCTTTCTTTCTTTCTTTTTTTTTTCTTTTATTTTTTGGTGGTAATTTATTATTATACTTGGGACAGAAGATTCATAACAAGCTAGTCTTCAAAACCCATAACAGTCTACCCTCGGGGTCATCATCAAATATTTAACGTGTTTTATTACCTAGTCAATACTTGTGTTAAAAATTGCCATTGCATATGTTGCTTCACCATCATGTTTCATAAATTATTGTTGCCTTTGTGCTGTTTCATAAAGCTTTCCTTTAACTTCAATTTAATATGCTGCAATTAATCTGGGAAAATAAATTCACCTTTATTAACTGTTTTCTTAGATAAATTGCTTCTAGCTTTTCTCTAATTTTCAAGGCCATTCTCTTTGCAGTCCTTGGAGGCTATGATCGTGCATTATATGTTGAGAAATGGGCTCCATTTGTAAAGGTTTACTTCGACTATGTGCCTTTAATTTAATGCAATATGCTGCTCTCTTTTTTCATTTCTTGTTCATTTAAGATACAGATTTCAGGGCTGAAGAATCACTGAAAATTTTATTTCCTTTTTAGGAGCTAGCAGTCATTGTAGCTAGAGGACGAGATAATTCTATCCCATGTTATCCTGTTGTTGAAACTATCCACAGGTAAGATGTTGGCTTTAGTAGTTTTTATAGCTTTTTGGTGCAATTTCCTTTTCTTTTATTTCAAATTCTGATGACATCATCATATTAATGTTTATATTTCTCCATGACTTCCCTTATCATTGAATATAATCTATTTATCTGTGGATCCTTGTTTTGATAGAGACAACATTTGTCACATCGTTAAGGCACCTGCTAATGTGCCATGGAAGATCAGGAAACTTGCTACTGATGTTGCCTATAAAGCTGTTAGTTCATTAGAGGGTGCTGGTATTTTTGCAGTGGAGTTGTTTTTGACAGGGGATGGTCAGGTTGTGTAATCACATTTCCATTGTTTGTGTTGATTTTGTGAAATCCATTATTGGTTTCAAAAAAATTTATTGATGTTAATTTTTCATCTTCTTGTATTCACTTGCACAGATTTTGCTAAATGAAGTAGCTCCTAGACCTCACAATAGTGGGCATCATACAATCGAATCTTGTTTCACTTCACAATTTGAGCAGCATTTGCGAGCAGTTGTTGGTCTTCTACTAGGTGATCCATCAATGAAAAATCCAGCTGCTATTATGTACAATATACTGGGTGAAGATGAGGTGAAAGACTTTGTTTTCTATAGTTTTCCTGTATAATCGTTATTAGAAATAATTTTCAAAGCTGATTTGTAACTAACAATTAGATTATAGGTGGATGATGGCTTTATTATATGGCCAAGATCAATAAAAATTTAGTGTGCCAAATCCATGGCACTGCGATTAAGTACAAAATTGGATGAACTGCTAAATAAAAATATAACAGAATGTCATGTATATGGTGAGTGTTTAAACATTCAATAAATGAGGGGGAAATAAAGAATATGATGAATGTCACTGTGTGAAGTTAACTATAATTTGAGATCACAGGAGTCTTCCAAGATATCAATGGAGAATTTTAACTTCTCAAAAGTCATATGGTTTAAAACTAAAAGAAATGCAAGGACAAGAGAAAGGCTAGAAAGAATATGTGCGATAGTGTCTAGAAATGACATGATGTGGTGCTTTAAACATCAAGTGTTTTTATCAAATGATGTATGTTTTGTTTCAAAAGATGTATGTTAGTCACATATTGTGCTATCTCTTGCTTCTATTTTTTCACATAACTTTCTCATGTTTGTTTTCTGGTTTATCTCAATTATTTATTTATTTATTTTTAAAATAAAAAATAATAATATTTCACATTATAGACTATCCAGCATCCATTGACATCTTTTCTGTTTTTATTTTAGTGCTTCTAGAGGATGTAGCAACTAATCAGATTTGTTATGTTCTCTGTTATCATGCATCCAGGGAGAACAAGGTTTCCTTCTGGCTCATCAACTGATTGGACAGGCATTAGGTATTTCAGGGGCAAGTGTTCACTGGTATGATAAGCCAGGTTCGATTATATAAAATTATTAAGGTTCATTTTTATTATGTTTTGCTTGTTCTTCTTTTCTCCCAATACTTATCTTGCATTCTTCTAGCAGAAATGTGAAAGCAGCGAAAGACGGGTCATATAACTATAGTTGGCCCTTCTATGGCCATTGTGGAAACAGAGCTAAAATCAATGCTTAATGAAGAAATTTCAGATGGTCAGACTGCAGGTCAGTTGTGTAGACATAGTTTTTGGGCAGTCTGATTCAATTTTAATTTGACAGTGGAGTGGAGTCAGATTAGGAGCATCTGCATGTTGTTTGACACTTTTTTTTAGAAACACATAAAGATAACCAGTGGCAATTTATTTATTTATTTATTTTTAATAAATTTGTTCTGCCACTAGTTACAAATGAATGAAGGTTGTCTTTTTTCTTATTTCGATATTAGAGTTTACAATCTTATTTATTTATTTATTTATTGAAGAAAATATCAAATTTTTTACATTTTCTGTAAGCTTAAAAATAATTATGTTGTAAATGATGATTTTTTTTCTTTTTTGTTTCTTTTTGCAGATGCAAACCTTTTGAGTACGTAATATCTTCGCATATCGATATGGGAGCTTACTATTGATATCAAAACAAGCTACATTATATCTGTTTTTATTTTTTTATTTTTTTATTTCTATTGTCGATACTAAAAATTTGAGTTCTTGAATTTCAAAAATTATTAGTATTGTTACAGGTTATTTTATATATTTTTGTAAATAATATTTGATTGACAATTGTTACAAGGTACATATATTATTCTTGATATATGATTTTTTGAATGTGAATTTGGATGTGAATGTGGTTGTGCATGCGGATGTATTTTTAAAAATATTAATAATTTGTATAGGAAATATTTAATAAAATATGATTTTATAAAAAATAATTTTATTGCGACAATAATAAACCGTCGCTAATGTAATTCTCATTTCCTTATATTTTGTTAGCGACGGGTTAACCTGTCGCATATACATATTGGTTCCAATCTTTTGCGATGGTTTCAACTGTCGCAAATAAATCTTTTGCGACGGTTTAAACTGTTGCCAATACGGTATTAACTTAATACTACTTTTTTGGTGACGTTTTAGACCGTCGCTAATAATACTTTTTGCAATGGCAAATACCGTCGCAAAAAAAGGTTTTTTGCGACGGCAATCAACATCGTCACTAAAAATGCCATTTTTTCTCTTTTTTTTAGTGTCAGGCGAAACCATCACAAAAACTATTGATTAGCCGTCGCTACAAGAATGCGACGGTTACAAACCGTCGCAAATACTTTTTATCACGCCCCTTTCCGCCACACCCCATTTTCCATCGCTGCTCCGTCGCAAAAAGTCTTTTGCGACGTTTGAGACCGTCGCAAAAAGTCCGGTGTTTAGTAGTGTTTATTTGTGGATTTAATGTTATTTTTCATTTTTATGTTAAAAAGTGTATCTTTTAATATAGTTACATACAATACTATTGCTATGAAAGAAATAATTAGAACTTTGTTATCAAGTATGGCCCCCTCTAGTTATAATTTTTGCTCCACGGCTGATATGTTTCAATTAAATCATCACAAGACAATAAATTTTATGCATAGCATGGTACCCCAAACATTAGATCACATAACCAACTTGGAAAAATAGAATTTATCTACCCATATCACCAAATTATTATCTAAAGACACCCAAAAAAAACATTTAAAAAAAAAATCATCATCAGCCACATGAACATTGAGCAAATATCTAATATAAAATCAAAACAGAATTTAATAAAAGGATTTTTTTTTCCTTATTCATCCTTACAACAGGATTAAAAAAAAAAAACTAAAAAAAGAAAAAGAAAAAAACAAACAAACATAGCAAAATAATGCAAGATCTCACTGACATATTTAAACAAACACTAGCGTGGCATTATATAAAATCACAATATAAATACAATAATAGTAAATCACAATTAACCCTTAATATTAAAAGATGAAAATTAATAAATTCATGGATTAGAATATTAGATTTTTAGATTGTATCAAGTTTTATACCTAAAATCAGAAGATCATAAATAAGACAGAAAGATAAACGTATTGTGTGTGTTTGCCTGTGTGTGAGAGTGAGAAAGAGAGAAAGATGAAGAATGATAAACCCTTACTTCATTATTTCGCTCCCGCCTCTTTGTCTCGCCAAAATTGATTTTGCTTTACCAATTTTAGATTTATTGGACTTGTGGATTGGGTTAACTCACTCAAATTTGTTGGATTCGTGGATTCGATTGCTTCACCAAAATCAATTTTGTCCCATAGCTGCTCTAAGTCATTTGGCGTAGTTTAGTGGTTTTTTTTTTTTTTTTTTTTTTTTTTTTTTTTTAACCTTTGCCTTCTCGTAAGTCTTATTTCCTCTGTTTTTATAATATATATATATATGGAGAATTGGTAATGAGGTGATGAATTGGTATACCAAAAATTTATTTATTTATTTATTTTAGATAAGTTTGTTCACACTTTAAATAAAAATAAATAAATATTAATTTTGGTACTTACACTCTTAATTAGATTAATTGACTTTTAATTTTAAATTTTGTGTCAATTTCGTCTAATTAATAATACCGTTAGTGTTTTTGACAAAAAAATGATCACTAAATTGGTTGAAATTAATTTACTGAATTAAGCAAATTTGTAATTTTGTTTATAAAAAAAACGACTTGTGCATATTTTTCATTAAAAAATGCTAACAATTAGGGAAAATTACACTGTTAGTCTCTCAATTTTGGCTATTGTGTCATTTTAATTCCTGTAATTTCAATTGAATCGATTTTGACCTTGAGTTTTTTTATTTTGTCTCAAATTGGTTCAATTGATAGCAATTTTTCATGGCAAATGCAACATGTGTCATCATTTTATGAGCAAAATCATAAACTTGGTCAAACAATGACTATAACTGATCGAGTGAAAATTTTCTATCAAAAACCTTAAAGATGTTATCAATTGGACTAAATTGACGTAAAATCTAAAATTAAGGTTCAAAATTGAGTCAATTGAAACTAGGGAACAACAAAATGTAAGGACCATTGATGTAATTTACCCAACAATTATAAACAATTGGAATAAATTGAGATAAATCCATAAATTTAGAGTCAAAATCGAGTCAATTGAAACTACATGGACTAAAAGGAAACAAAGACCAAATCACGCCCCTTGAAGTTTCCAATTTAATAATAAATGATCCATTTTATTAATAAATCATCAAGTTAATTAACACTTTTTGATAATGTCAGAAATTTATTTCAATTAAAAATTCAAGTAACTTTATCATTATATAAGAGAGTAGTTTGAAATTTTATTTATTCAGTTAATTCATATAAAGTCGTTGATTAATTTTGTACATGTGGCAAGTACAGTTGAAAAACATGTTATATTGAGTTCAATTTATTTGTTTATATTTATTTTGTGCATTTTAAAAATTTTGGGAGTATATTGGCATTTTTTGTTTTTGCAAAAAATGCCATTATATAGCTTGGAAAGTTTTTGGCTTAGTGGCATTTCTCAAAATGCCATGAAAAGTAACTTGCACTTACTTAGTTTAGTAACATTTTTTTTAAAAATTGCCATTGTTACTAAAGTTTAGTGGCATCTGTTAATAAATGTCACTAAAACAATTTCTTGTGTTATTCTTTTATAAAATGCCATAAAATTGACGTTACTAGATCATATTTTTATTGTAGTGATGTGGCACTTCTTTATTGAAATGTCACTAGAGCCTTTTATATTTGTGGCTCTGTGACATTTTTCTAAAATGTGTCACAAAATATTATTTTTGTGTTATTTTTTAAAAATATGATATTAGCATATTGTCACTAAAATGTGTTTTTGTTGTAGTGACAGATACTGAAGCATTGGGGTGTTAACAAGAGTCATTTCATAACATGGAAGACCCAAACTACAAGCTATAACTTTCTGTAAGACAATCATTTCTGTTGGGTACAATGCTTAAGCACTTTTATATAAAAACATCATCATTGAAGTATAATGTTTCTATCTACATACAGAAGCAAAGCTGTAGGGTAAACAATTGTTCATCAGCTTCAAATTTCACTATAGGAACAACATTTTTCACTATCCACCACTACCTACATAATTTAGTGTATATGAAGAAAAAAAAAACCTTTATAATTCCAACTCATCATACCCAGCCAACAAAACGAGTCCAAGGCAATCACCTTCCACACTAGCAAGAATCATGAAATCTCTTTCTATGTCCCAATGTTTCTTTCTCCATCTCACAGCGAAGACCACAAAACGGATAACCACATCATTCTCTATCCTCGAGTGATCGTCGTTAGTGAAGATCTCTCGTGTTTTCTATTGGGCATAGTAGAAATTTGGCATCTTTTGAGCTGATAGATAAATATATTTCATGGGTCCACATATCAAAAAGACCCTCCCTTCTATGCATAACTCCAAGCATGATATCTCCATTGATAGGTCGAAAGGTGCGACAATGAAAGGCCACCGAGAAGAGGATGTCCCCTGATTCCTCTTCAAACTCTGCATTTGCCTATATGCTCTTCAATTCAGTTATTGCAATGAACTAACTATGCTACTCTGTGGACTTAATGAGCAGCAATTCCTCGAAGAGGCATGTTACTCAAGTCCACTCATCTATAAAACAAGCTCATCAATCCTATTCAAGTCTACTCATCTCAATTTGGAACACTCCAACAGGCATATCTAAGTTAATGCACTAGAAAAATGACTCATTTCGATTGGTTAATATTTTAGACACCGTTATGTAACTCATTCAAAAAAAAACTAAATTAAATTTATCAAATAATTGTAATTTCAAAATTTTATTATAATTACTTTAAGCCAAAAAAACTAAATCATTGATTCCATATAATTGTTGGTACAAAATTTAATCAAAGCCATCTTAGTAAAAAAATGAATAGACTACTAAACAAGTCTACCAAGTAAAACAGAGCAAAGCCTAACCTACACAACTAAACAAAACCCAAACTAACTAAGCGAAGCGAGAAATCAAAACATCACATCAACAGTAGCTAGTCTTTCAAGCCCCATTTTCTTGGGCCGAGAGATGCACTAACTACGATCAACCTAACCTAACAGCCATCACAAAAGCAGAACCATTGCAATAAGAAACAACTAGTTGCCCATTCTGCCAGCTTTAACATATTGGTCTTGTTTGGGAAGTTGACTATTTTAATTTTTAACTATTTTATTAGATTAAAATTTTTATATTTTGAAAGATGGTTGAATTTTTTTATAGTTAAATGAGATGTTTATAAGAGAAAAAGTGAAATGATTATGAATTTAGTGTGACGTTTTGTCTTATTAATTATTTTAACTTATTTTTTATTTTTGTAAATTTTAACCTAAAAAATTATATTTTAACCTTTCCCAAACAAGACCATTGAGAGACTGCACACCCCCTCTCCCCCTCCCCCAAAAAGGAGTCAAAAGAGTCCAGATCCTCTGCCCCCTCCCCCCAAAAAGGAGTCAAAAGAGTCCAAATCTTCTGCAAGACTTTCCGATAGTGTATATAAAAACGACATTGTTTTGTCTTCTTCTTCTTCTTTTTATGTTTTTTTTTCCTTCATCGTTCTTCTTTTCACGCACCTAACCCCCAAAAGCCCCCCAAACCTCCAAAAGCCCCCCAAACCTTCGATTCTTGATCAGGTGTGCAAAGATGTCAATAAGATAAACGTTCGAATCTTAATTATGTTAATATGAGTTGGTAATTTTTTGTGATTTGCTGATTTGTTTGATTGCAATACCTATCTGAATCTGGTGATCACTAATTTGTTTCGTGCTCGTGTAATATACAGGGAACAGAATCAGATCAAGAAATAATGGGGATGGTATTGCCGGAAATTAATGGTTGGGGGAGTTGGGTTAGATTGTGAAATGACCAAA
>JAXFYN010001441.1:0-28350 GCA_036172215.1 Camellia granthamiana | reverse complement strand
GCATCCTCTTTTATTTAATTTCCAAGTTGATATTTCATTTCCAAATAGATCGTTCAAGTATAATGGTTTCTTGAATGAACTTCCATTTTTAATTTTATTCAACTTCCTTTTTTATATAATTGAATAGATCGTTCAGGAAACCACTTTTAATTTTATGCAACTTCCATTTTTATTCAACTTCCACTTTTATTTTTATTCGATTTCCTTTTCCATTCAGCTTCCTTTTTTATTTAATTTCCAAATAGATCGTTTAATTAATGAACTTGCACTTCCATTTTTATTCAATTTCCTTTTCTATTCCACTATACCTTAACGATCTATTTGGAAATTAAATAAAAAAGGAAGTTGAATAGAAAAGGAAATTGAATAAAAATGGAAGTTCATTCCGAATAGATCGAACCACTATACCTTAATAATCTATTTGGAAATTGAATAAAAATGCAAGTGGAATAAAAATAAAAAAGGAAGTTGCATAAAAAACAAAATGGAAGTTTAATCAAGAAACCACTATACTTTAACGATCTATTTGGAAATTAAATAAAAAAGAAAGTTGAATATAAAATGAAATTGAATAAAAATAGAAGTGGAATAAAAATAAAAGTGGAAGTTACATAAAATTAAAAATGGAAGTTCACTCAAGAAACCACTATACCTTAACGATCTTTTTGGAAATTAAATAAAAAAGGATGTATAGTGGTTTCTTGCAATTTCCTTTTCTATTCAATTTCCTTTTCATTTTCTATTCAACTTTCTTTTTATTTAATTTCCAAATAGATCGTTCAGGTATAGTGGTTTCTTGAATGAACTTCCATTTTTAATTTTATTCAATTTTCTTTTTTATTTAATTTCCAAATAGATTTAATTTTAAAATAAAAATGGAATTTGTATTCAACTTCCTTTTTTATTTAATTTCCAAATTGATCGTTAAGGTATAGTGGTTTCTTGAATGAACTTCCATTTTTAATTTTATAGTGGTTCCATTTATATTTTTATTCAATTTTATTTTCTATTTAACTTCCTTTTTTATTTAATGTCCAAATAGATCGTTAAGGTATAGTGGTTTCTCGAATGAACTTCCGTTTTTAATTTTATACATCTTTCATTTTTATTTCTATTCAACTTCATTTTCAATTTCATTTCCAAATAGATCGTTATGGTATGGTGGTCTCTTGAATGAATTTTCATTTTTATTTTTATTCCACTTGCATTTTTATTCAATTTTCTTTTCTATTCAACTTCCTTTTCTATGCAACTTCCTTTTTTATTCAATTTTCTTTTCTATTCATCCTCCTATTTTGTTTAACTTCCAAATAGATCGTTAAGGTATAGTGGTTTCAATTTCTTTTTCTATTCAACTTCCTTTTTTATTTAATTTCCAAATTGATCGTTATGGTATAGTGGTTTCTTGAATGAAGCTTCCATTTTCATTTTTATACCTGGAAGCTGAATAGAAAAGGAAATTGAATAAAAATGCAAGTAGAATAAAAATAAATAGATCGTTATGGTATAGTGTTTTCTTGAATGAATTTTTATTTTTAATTTTATGCAACTTTCATTTTTAATTTTATCCAACTTCCATTTTTATTTTCTGCAGCTTCTTTTTCTATTTCACTTTTATTTCTATTCAATTTCCTTTTCTATTCAACTTCCTTTTTTATTTAATTTCCAAATAGATCGTTAAGGTATAGTGGTTTATTGAATGAACTTCCATTTTTAATTTTATTCAACTTCCACTTTTATTTTATTTTTATTCCACTTCTATTTTTATTCAATTTCCTTTTCTATTCAACTTCCTTTTCTATTCAGCTTCCTTTTTTATTCAATTTCATTTTTTATTCAACTTCCTTTTTTATTTAATTTCCAAATAGATCGTTAAGGTATAGTGGTTTCTTGAATGAACTTCCATTTTTAATTTTATTCAACTTCCATTTTTAATTTTATGCAACTTCCACTTTTATTTTTATTCAATTTCCTTTCTATTCAACTTCCATTTTTATTCAACTACCTATTTTATTTAATTTCCAAATAGATCATTAAGGTATAGTGGTTTCTAAAATGAACTTCCATTTTTAATTTTTTGCAGCTTCCACTTTTATTTTCTATTCAATTTCCTTTTCTATTCAACTTCCTTTTCTATTTAATTTCCAAATAGATCGTTAAGGTATAGTGGTTTCTTGAATGAACTTCCTTTTTTATTTTTAAACCACTTGCATTTCTATTCAACTTCCACTTTTATTTAATTTCCAAATAGATCGTTAAGGTATAGTGGTTTCTTGAATAAAAAAAGGAAATTAAATAAAAAAGGAAGTTGAATAGAAAAGGAAATTGAATAGAAAAGGAAATTTTCTTTTCCATTCAACTTCCATTTTATTCTCCTTTTCCATTCAACTTCCATTTTTATTCAACTTCCACTTCTATTTTTATTGAATTTCCTTTTTTATACCTTAGCGTTCCATTTCTATTTAATTTCCAAATTGATCGTTCAGGTATAGTGGTTTCTTGAATGAACTTCCATTCAATTTCCTTTCCAAATAGATCGTTAAGGTATAGTGGTTTCTTGAATGAACTTTCATTTTTAATTTTATGCATCTTCCTTTTTTATTTAATTTCCAAATAGATCGTTAAGGTATAGTGGTTTCTTGAATGAACTACCTTAACGATCCATTTGGAAATCGATCGTTAAGGTATAGTGGTTCCATTTTTATTCAATTTCCATTTCTATTCAACTTCTTTTTTATACAGCTTCCATTTTTATTTTTATTCCGCTTAACGATCCATTTGGAAATTAAATAAAAAAGGAAGTTGAATAGCAAAGGAAATTGAATAAAAATGCAAGTGGAATAAAAATAAAATTAAAATATAAATGGAAGCGGCAAAAAATTAAAAATTGAAGTTCATTCAAGAAACCACTATACCTTAACGATTATATTTGGAAATTAAATAAAATAGGAAATTGAATGGAAAATGAAGTGGAATAAAATTAAAAATGGAAGTTGCATCTTCCTTTTCAATTTCATTTCTATTCAGCTTCCACTATACCTGAACGATCTATTTGGAAATTAAATAAAAAAGGAAGTTGAATAGAAAATGAAATTGAAAATGGAAGTTCATTCAAGAAACCACTATACCTTAACGATCAATTTGAAAATTAAATAAAAAAGGAAATTGAATACAAAAGGAAATTGAATAAAAATGCAAGTGGAATAAAAATAAAAATAAAAGATGCATAAAATTAAAAATGGAAGTTCATTCAAGAAACCACTATACCTGAACGATCTATTTGGAAATTAAATAAAAAAGGAAGTTGAATAGAAAAGGAAGCAGCTTCCATTTTTATTTTTATTCAATTTCCTTTTTATTTTTTTATTCAACTTCCTTTTTTATTTAAAGTTCCAAATAGATCGTTAAGGTATAGTGGTTTCTTGAATGAACTTCATTTTTTATTTTTATTCCGCTTCTATTTTTATTCAGTTTCCTTTTCTATTCAACTTCCTTTTTTTTTTAATTTCCAAATAGGAAGTAGAATAGAAAAGGAAGTTGAGTAAAAATGGAAGCTGCATAAAATTAAAAATGGAAGTTCATTCAAAAAATCAACTTTCTTTTTTATTCAACTTCCAAATAGATCGTTAAGGTATAGTGGTTCCTTGATTGAACTTCCATTTTTAATTCCTTTTTTATTTAATTTCCAATTAGATCGTTAAGGTATAGTGGTTTCTTGAATGAACTTCCATTTCTATTCATTTCAAAAAGAAACCTTGGAACAGGAAATTGAATAAAAATGCAAGTGGAATAAAAATGGAAGATGCATAAAAATAAAATGGATGTTGCATAAAATTAAAAATGGAAGTTCATTCAAGAAACCACTATACCTTAACGATCTATTTGGAAATTAAATAAAAAATGAAGTTGCATAAAATTAAAAATGGAAGTTCATTCAAGAAATCACTATTTTTAACGATCTATTTGGAAATTAAATAGAAAATAAAGTTTAATAGAAAAAGAAATTGAATAAAAAACGAAATTGAATAGAAAAGGAAGTTCATTCAAGTGGTATAGTGGTTTCCAAATAGTTCATTCAAGAAGTGGTTTCTCTTACCACTATACCTTAACGATCCATTTTATTCAATTTCCTTTTTATATCTATTTACAAATTAAAAATAGAAGTGGAACAGAAAATGGAAGTTCATTAAAAATTAAAAATGGAAAATGCAAGTGGAATAAAAATAAAAATGGAAGTTGCATAAAAAGGGAAGTTGAATAGAAAAGGAAATTGAATAGAAAATAAAAGTGGAAGTTCATTCAAGAAACCACTATTCCAACGATCTATTTTAATTTCAAGAAACTTAACGATCAATTTTGAAATTAAATAGATTTGGAAATTAAATAAAAAATGAAGTTGAATAGAAATAGATTGTTAAGGTATAGTGGATTCTTGAATGAACTTCCATTTTTATTCCGCTTCTATTTTATTCAATTTTTTTTTTTTTAATTTCCTTTTCTTTTCTAAAATGGAAGGAAGTTGAATAGAAAAGGTAAATAAAAAAGAAAGTTGAATGGAAGTGGAACAAAAATAAAAATGGAAGTTGCATAAAAATAAAAATTAAAGGAAGTTGAATAGAAAAGGAAATTGAATAAAAATAGAAGTTCATTCAACAAATCACTATACCTTAACGATCTATTTGGAAATTAAAAAGGAAATCGAATAAAAATAAAAATAGGAAATATATTCAAAGGAAATTAAAAATGGAAGTTGAATAAAAATAAAAATGGAAGTTGCATATACCTTAACGATCTATTTGGAAATTAAATAAAAAAGGAAGTTGAATGGAAAATCAATTTCCTTTTCTATTCAACTTCCTTTTTATTTAATTTCCAAATAGATCGTTAAGGTATAATGGTTTCTTGAATGAACTTCCATTTTTAATTTTATGCAGCTTCCATTTTTATTTTTATTCAATTTCTTTTTCTATTCAACTTCCATTTTTATTTAATTTCCAAATTGATCGTTAAGGTATAGTGGTTTCTTGAATGAACTTCCATTTTTAATTTTATGCAACTTCCATTTTTATTTTTATTCAACTTCCTTTTTTATTCAATTTCCTTTTCCATTCAACTTTCTTTTTTATTTAATTTCCAAATAGAACGTTCAGGTATAGTGGTTTCCTGAATGAACTTCCATTTTTAATTTTTTGCAACTTCATTTTTATCTTTATTCCACTTGCATTTTTATTCAACTTCTTTTTTTATTTAATTTCCAAATTGATCGTTAAGTTCATTCAAGAATGGAAGTTGAATAGAAAAAGAAATTGAATAAAAATAGAAGTGGAAAAGGAAATTGAATTAAAATAGAAGTGGAATAAAAATAAAAATAGAAGCTGCATAAAATTAAAAATGCAAGTTCATTCAAGAAACCACTATACCTTAACGATCTATTTGGTAATTCATTCAACTTCCTTTTTTAATTAAATAAAAAAGGAATTTCCAATTAAAAAAGGAAGTTGAATAGAAAAGGAAATTGAATAAAAATAAAAATGGAAGTGGCAAAAAATTAAAAATGGAAGTTCATTCAAGAATCACTATGCCTTAACGATCTATTTGGAAATTAAATAAAAAAGGAAGTTGAATAGAAAAGAAAGTTGAATAAAAATAAAAAAAGGAAATTGAATAAAAACGCAAGTGGAATAAAAATAAAAAAGGAAGTTGAATAGACCACTATACCTGAACGATCTATTTGGAAATTAAATAAAAAGGGAAGTTGAATGGAAAAGGAAATTGAATAAAAATAAAAATGGAAGTTCAAGAAACCACTATACCTTAACGATCTACTTGGAAGTTATGGTATAGAAAATGAAATTGAATAAAAATGCAAGTAGAATAAAAATAAATTGAATGGAAAAGAAAATTGAATAAAAATGGAAGTTGAATAAAAAACAGAAATGGAAGTTCATTCAAGAAACCACTATACCTTAACGATCTATTTGGAACTTTAATAAAAAAGGAAGTTGAATAGGAAAGGAAATTAAATAAAAAAAGGAACCGCTATACCTGAACGATCCATTTGGAAATTAAATAAGGAAGTTCATTTTTATTCAACTTCCTTAACGATCTATTTGAAAATTTAATAAAAAAGGAAGTTGAATAGAAAAAGAAATTAAATAAAAATGCAAGTAGAAGTTGCATAGAAAAGGAAATTGAATATACGTTAACGATCTATTTAGAATTTAAACAAAAAAGGAAGTTGAATAGAAAAGGAAATTGAATAAAAATGCAAGTGGAATAAAAATGAAAAAGGAAGTTGCATAAAATTAAAAATGGAAGTTCATTCAAGAAACCACCCACTATGCCTGAACGATCCATTTGGAAATTAAAGAAAAAAGGAAGTTGAATAGAAAAGGAAATTGAATAAAATTGAAAGTTGAATAAGAATAAAAATAAAAATGGAAGTTGCATAAAAATAAAAATGAACTTCCATTTTTTATTTAATTTCCAAATAGATCGTTAAGGTATAATGGTTTCTTGAATGAACTTCCATTTAATTTCCTTTTCTATTCAACTTCCTTTTTTATTTAATTTCCAAATAGATCGTTCAGGTATAGTGGTATAGTGGTTTCTTGAATGAACTTCCATTTTTAATTTTATTCAATTTCCTTTTCTATTTTTATTTCCAAATAGATCGTTAAGGTATAGTGGTTTCTTGAATGAATTTCCATTTTTAATTTTATGCAGCTTCCATTTTTACTTTTATGCAACTTCCCTTTTTATTTTGGAAATTAAATAAAAATAGATGTTAAATAGAAAAGGAAATTGAATAAAATTGCAAGTGGAATAAAAATAAAAATGGAAGTTGCATAAAATTAAAATGGAAGTTCATTCAAGAAACCACTATACCTTAACGATCTAGCTGGAAATTAAATAAAAAAGGAAGTTGAATAGAAAAGGAAATCGAATAAAAATAAGGTATAGTGGTTTCTTGAATGAATTTCCACATCTATTTTTATTCAACTTCCATTTTTATTTTTACTCCACTTTTATTTTTATTCAATCTCCTTTTCTATTCAACATCCTTTTCTATTCAACTTCCTTTTTTCTTTAATTTCCAAATAGATCGTTAAAGTATAGTGGTTTTTTGTTTTCCAAATATATCGTTACGGTATAGTGGTTTCTTGAATGAACTTCCATATTTAATTTTATGCAACTTTCATTTTTATTTTTTTATTCCACTTCTATTTTTATTCAATTTCATTTTCTATTCAACTTCCATTTTTATTTAATATCCAAATAGATCGTTAAGGTATAGTGGTTTATTCAACTTGCATTTCTATTCAACTTCCTTTTTTATTTAATTTCCAAATGGATCGTTGAAGCAAAAATGCAAGTGGAATAAAAATAAAAATCTATTTAATTTCCAAACAGATCGTTAAGGTATAGTGGTCGTTAAGGTATAGTAGTTTAATTAATGAACTTCCATTTTAATTTTATACATCTTCCATTTATATTTTTATTCAATTTTCTTTTCTATTCAACTTCCTTTTTTGTTTAATTTCCAAATAGATCGTTCAGGTATAGTGGTTTCTTGAATGAACTTCCATTTCTAATTTTATGCAACTTCCGTTTTTATTTTTTATTCAACCTCCTTTTCTATTCAACTTCCTTTTTTTATTTCATTTCCACATGGATCGTAAAAATGGAAGCTGCATAAAATTAAAAATGGAAGTTCATTCAAGAAATCACTATACCTTAACGATCTATTTGGAAATTAAATAAAAAAGGAAGTTGAATAATATAAATGGAAGTGGCAAAAAATTAAAAATTGAAGTTTATTCAAGACACCACTATACCTTAACGAAAAATGGAAGTTCATTGAAGAAACCACTATACCTTAACGATCTATTTGGAAATTAAACAAAAAAGGAAGTTGAATAATATAAATGGAACTGGCAAAAAATTAAAAATTGAAGTTTATTCAAGACACCACTATACCTTAACGAAAAATGGAAGTTTATTGAAGAAACCACTATACCTTAACGATCAATTTGGAAATTAAATAAAAAAGGAAGTTGAATAGAAAAGGAAATTGAATAAAAATAAAAATGGAAGTTGCATAAAATTAAAAATGGAAGATAATTCAAGAAACCACTATAACCACTATACCTTAATGATCTATTTGGAAATTAAATAAAAATAGAAGTGGAACAAAAATAAAAAAGGAAGTTGCATAAAATTAAAAGTGGAAGTTCATTCAAGAAACCACTATGCCTTAACGATCTATTTGGAAATTAAACAAAAAAGGAAATTGAATAAAAATAAAAGTGGAATAAAAAAGGAAGTTTAATTTCCAAATAGATCGTTCGGGTATAGTGGTTTCTTGGATGAACTTCCATTTTTATTTTTATTCAATTTCCTTTTCCATTCAACTTCCTTTTTTATTTAATTTCCAAATTGATCGTTAATGTATAGTGGTTTCTTGAATGAACTTCTATTTTATTTAATTTCCAAATAGATCGTTAAGGTATAGTGGTTTTCAATTTCATTTTCCATTCAAGTTCCTTTTTTATTTAATGTCCAAATAGATCATTAAGGTATAGTGGTTTCTTGAATGAACTTCCATTTTCAATTTCCTTTTCTATTCAACTTTCTTTTTTATTTAATTTTCTTTTCTATTCAACCTCCTTTTTTATTTAATTTCCAAATAGATCGTTAAGGTATAGTGGTTTCTTGAATGAACTTCCATTTTTATTTTTATTCCGCTTACATTTTTATTTTTATTCCACGTCTATTTTTAAGCGGAATAAAAATAAAAATGGAAGTTCATTCAAGAAACCACTATACCTTAACGATCCATTTGGAAATTAAATAAAAAAGGAAGTTGAATAGAAATAGAAACGGAATAAAAATTAAATTTCCTTTTCTATTCAGCTTCCTTTTTCATTCAACTTCCTTTTTTATTTACTTTCTAAATATATCGTTAAGTATAGTAGTTTCTTGAATGAACTTTCATTTTTAATTTTATGCAACTTCCATTTTTATTTTTATTCCACTTGCATTTTTATTCAATTTCCCTTTCTATTTAACTTCCGTTTTTATTTAATTTCCAAATAGATCGTTAAGGTATAGTGGTTTTTTGAATGAACTTTCATTTTTAATTTTATGCAACTTCCACTTTTATTTTTATGTAATTTCCATTTTTTATTCAATTTTCTTTTTATTTAATACCTTAACTTCCATTTTTATTCCACTTCCTTTTTTATCTATTTGAAATAAAAATAAAAATGGAAGTCGCATAAAATTTAAAATGGAAGCTGCATTAAATTAAAAATGCAAGTTCATTCAATAAACCACTATACCTTAACGATCTATTTAGAAATTTAACAAAAAAGGAAGTCGAATAGAAAAGGAAATTGAACAAAAAAGGAAATTGAATAAAAATAAAAGTGGAAGAAAAATAGACTTAATTTCCAAATAGATCGTTAAGGTATAGTGGTTTTTTGAATGAACTTGCATTTCTAATTTTATGCAACTTCCTTTTCTATTTTTATTCAATTTCCTTTTCTATTCAACTTCTTTTTTTATTTAATTTCCAAATAGATCGTTAAGGTATAGTGGTTTCTTGAATGAACTTCCGTTTTTAATTTTATGCAACTTCCATTTTTATTTTTATTCAACTTCCTTTTCTATTCAACTTTTTTTCTATTCAGCTTCCAAATAGGTCATTAAGGTATACCAGTTTCTTGAATGAACTTCCATCTTTAATTTTATGCAACTTCCATTTTTATTTTTATTCAACTTCATTCAACTTCCTTTTTTTTTTTGCATAAAATTGGAAGTTGCATAAAATTAAATATGGAAGTTCATTCAAGAAACCACTATACCTTAACGATCTATTTGGAAATTAAATAAAAAAGGAAGTTAAATAGAAAAGGAAGTTGAATAAAAATAAAAGTGGAAGTTGCATAAAATTAAAAATGCAAGTTCATTCAAGAATAAAAATAGAAGCGGAATTTCCTTTTCTATTCAACTTCCTTTTTATTTAAGTTCATTTTTTATTTAATTTTCAAATTGATCGTTCAGGTGTAGATCGTTAAGGTATAGTGGTTTCTTGAATGAACTTCCATTTTCAATTTTATGCAGCTTCCATTTTTATTCAACTTCCTTTTTTATTTAATTTCCAAATAGATCGTTAAGGAATAGTGGTTTCATGAATGAACTTCCATTTTTGAAACCACTATACCTTAACGATCCATTTGGAAATTAAATAAAAAAGGAAGTTGAATAGAAAAGGAAATTGAATAAAAATAAAAATGGAATAAAAATAAAAATGGAAGTTCATTCAAGAAACTATTTTTATTTTTATTCCACTTGAATTTTTATTCAATTTCCTTTTCTATTCAACTTCCTTTTTTATTTAATTTCCAAATAGATCGTTCAGGTATAGTGGTTTTTTGAATGAACTTCCATATTTAATTTTATGCAACTTTCATTTTTATTTTTATTCCACTTGAATTTTTATTCAATTTCCTTTTCTATTCAACTTCCTTTTATGCAACTTCCATTTTAATTTTATGCAACTTCCATTTTTATTTTTATTCAACTTCCTTTTCCATTGAACTTTCTTTTTTATTTAATTTCCAAATAGATCGTTAAGGTATAGTGGTTTCTTGAATGAACTTCCATTTTTAATTTTATGAACTTCCATTTTCAATTTTATGCAACTTTCTTTTTTATTTAATTTCCAAATAGATCGTTAAGGTATAGTGGTTTCTTAAATGAAGTTCCATTTCTATTTTTATTCCACTTGCATTTTTATTCCATTTCATTTTTATTTAATTTCCAAATAGATCGTTCAGGTATAGTGGTTTGTTGAATGAATAGAAAAGGAAATTGAATAAAAATAAAAATGCAAGTTCATTTTAGAAACCACTATACCTTAACGATCTATTTGGAACTTTAATAAAAAAGGAAGTTGAATAGATTTGGAAATTAAAGAAACCACTATACCATAACGATCTATTTGGAAATTAAACAAAAAAAGGAAGTTCAATAGAAAAGGAAATTGAATAAAAACAGAAGTGGAATAAAAATAAAAATTCAAGTTGCATAAAATTAAAAATGGAAGTTCATTCAAGAAACCACTATACCATAACGATCTATTTGGAAATTAAAAATGGAAGTTGAATAGAAAAAGAAATTAAAAATGGAAGTTCATTCAAGAAACCACTATACCTTAACGATCTATTTAAAAATTGCATAAAAAAGGAAGTTGAATAGAAAAGGAAGTTGAATAAAAAAAGGAACCACTATACCTTAACGATCCATTTGGAAATTAAATAAGGAAGTTCATTCAAAAAACCACTATACCTTAACGATCGTTAAATAAAAAAGGAACTTGAATAAAAATAAAAAATGGAAGTTCATTCAAGAAACCACTATGAATTAACTTCCTTTTTTATTTAATTTCCAAATAGATAGTCAAGGTATAGTGGTTTCCACTTCTATTTTTATTCAATTTTCTATTCTATTCAGCTTCAACTTCCTTTTATTTAATTTTCAAATAGATCGTTCAGGTATAGTGGTTTCTTGAATGAACTTAACGATCTATTTGGAAATTAAATAAAAAAGGAAGTTCATTCAAGAAACCACTATACCTTAACGATTTATTTGGAAATTAAATAATGATCGTTAAGGTATAGTGGTTTCTTGAATGAACTTTCATTTTTAATTTTATGCAACTTCCATATCTATTTTTATTCCACTTCTATTTTTATTTTTATTTTTATTTTCCTTTTCTATTCAACTTCCTTTGTTATTTAATTTCCAAATAGGTCGTTAAGGTATAGTGGTTTCTTGAATGAACTCTCATTTTTAATTTTTTGCAACTTCCTTTTTTATTTTATTTCCAAATAGATTGTTAAGGTATAGTGGTTTCTTGAATGAACTTCCATTTTTAATTTTATGCAACTTCCACTTTTATTTTTATTCAACTTTAATTTTTATTCAATTTCATTTTCTATTCAACTTCCTTTTTTATTTAATTTCCAAATAGATCGTTATGGTATAGTGGTTTTTATTCAACTTCTTTTTCTATTCCATTTTGGAACTTAAATAAAAAAGGAAGTTGAATAGAAATAGAAAAGGAAATTGAGTAAAAGTGAAAGTTCATTAAAGAAACCATCTATTTGGAAATTAAATAAAAAAAAAGGAAGTTGAATAGAAAATGAAATTGAATAAAAATAGAAGTTGCATAAAAATAAAAAAAAGAATAAAATTGCAAGTGGAATAAAAAAGGAAGTTGAATAGAAAAGGAAATTGAAAATTAAAAAAGGAAGTTGAATAGAAAATGAAATTGAATAAAAATAAAAATTTAATAGAAAAGGAAATTGAATAAAAATACAAGTGGAAGAAAAATAAAAATGGAAGTCGCATAAAATTAAAAATGGAAGTTCATTCAAGAAACCACTATACTTTAACGATCTATTTGGAAATTAAATAAAAATAGAAGTGGAATAAAAATAAACATGGAAGCTGCATAAAAATAAAAATGGAAGTTGCATAAAATTAAAAATGGAAGTTCATTCAAGAAACCATACCTTAACGATCTATTTGAAAATTAAATAAAAAAAGGAAGTTGAATAGAAAATGAAATTGAATAAAAATAGAAGTGAAATAAAAATAAAAAAGGAAGTTAAATAAAAAAGGAAGTTGAATGGAAAAAGAAATTGAATAAAAATGCAAGTGGAATAAAAATAAAAATGGATGTTCATTCAAGAAGCCACTATACCTTAACGATCTATTTGGAAATTAAATAAAAAAGGAAGTTGAATAGAAAAGGAAATTAAATAAAAAAAGAAAGTTGAATAGAAGTGGAAATTGAATATAAAAGGATCGTTAAGGTATACTGGTTTCAATTTCCTTTTCTATTCAGCTTCCTTTTTTATTTAATTTCCAAATAGATCATTAAGGTATAGTGGTTTCTTGAATGAACTTTCATTTTTAATTTTGTGCAACTTCCACTTTTATTTTTATTCAACTTTAATTTTTATTCAATTTCCTTTTCTATTCAACTTCCTTTTTATTTAAGTTCATTTTTTATTCAATTTCCAAATAGATCGTTCAGGTATAGTGGTTTATTGAATGAAAATGAAGCTGCATAAAATTAAAAATGGAAGTGCATTCAATAAATCACTATACCTTCACGATCTATTTGGAAATTGAATAAAAAAGGAAGTTGAATAAAAATGGAAGTTGCATAAAATTAAAAATGGAAGTTCATTCAAGAAACCACTATACCTTAACAATCTATTTCTATTTTTATTCAGCTTCTATTTTTATTTTTATTCCACTTCTATTTTTATTCAATTTCATTTCCAAATAGATCGTTCGGGTATAGTGGAAGTTCATTCAAGAAACCACTATACCTTAATGATCTATTTGGAAATTGAATAAAAATAGAATTGGAAATTAAATAAAAAAGGAAGTTGAATAGAAAAGGAAATTGAATAAAAATGCAAGTGGAATAAAAATAAAAATGGAAGTTGCATAAAATTAAAAATGGAAGTTCATTCAAGAAACCACTATACCTGAACGATCGTTAAGGTATAGTGGTTTCTTAAATAAACTTCCATTTTTTTTGGAAATTAAATGAAAAAGGAAGTTGAATAGAAAATGAAATAGATCATTCAAGAAACCACTATTCCACTTGCATTTTTATTCAATTTCCTTTTCTATTCAACTTCCTTTTTTATTTAATTTCCAAATAGAATAAAAATAAAAATGGAAGTTGCATAAAATTAAAAATGGAAGTTCATTCAAGAAACCACTATACCTTAACGATCAATTTGGAAATTAAATAAAATGGAAGTTCATTCAAGTCGAAATCACTATACCTTAACGATCTATTTGGAAATTAAATAAAAAAGGGAGTTGAATAGAAAAGGAACCACTATACCTGAACGATCTATTTGCAAATTAAATAAAAAAGAAAGTTGAATAGAAAAGGAATAAAACTACTATACCTTAACGATCTATTTGGAAATTAATTAAAAAAGGAAGTTGAATGGAAAAGGAAAATTGAATAAAAATGCAAGTTGAACTTCTATTTCCAAATAGATCGTTAAGGTATAGTGGTTCCTTTTCTATTCAACTTCCTTTTTTATTTAATTTCCAAATAGATCGTTAAGGTATAGTGGTTTTTTGAATGAACTTCCACTTTAATTTTATGCAACTTTCATTTTTATTTAAATTCAACTTCCTTTTCTATTTAACTTCCTTTTTTGTTTAATTTCTAAATAGATCGTTAAGGTATAGTGGTTTATTGAATGAACTTTCATTTTTAATTTTATGCAACTTCCACTTTTATTTTTATTCAATTTTTTTTTATTTAATTTCCAAATAGATCGTTAAGGTGTAGTGGTTTCTTGAATGAACTTCCATTTTTAATTTTATGCAACTTCCATAAAAATAGAAGTAGAATAAAAATAAAAAAGGAAGTTGAATAGAAAAGGAAATTGAATAAAAATAGAAGTGGAATAAAAATAAAAATGGAAGATGCATAAAATTAAAAAAGAAAGTTGCATAAAATTAAAAATTAAATAAAAAAGGAAGTTGAATAAAAACTGAAGTTCATTAAAGAAACCACTATACCTTAACGATCTATTTGGAAATTACATAAAAAAGGAAGCTGAATAGAAAAGGAAATTGAACTTCCTTTTTTCTTGAATGAACTTCCATTTTCAATTTCCTTTTCTGTTCAACTTCGTTTTTTATTTAGTTTCCAAATAGATCGTTAAGGTATAGTGGTTTCTTCAATTAACTATTTGGAAATTAAATAAAAAAGGAAGTTGAATAGAAAAGGAAATTGAATAAAAATGGAAGTGGAATAAAAATAGAAGTGGAAGAAAAATAAAAATGGAAGTTCAATTTCTATTCAACTTCCTTTTGTATTCAATTTCCAAATAGATCGTTAAGGCATAGTGGTGTTTGGAATGAACTTCCTTTTTTTTCAACTTCATTTTTTATTTAATTTCCAAATAGACCTTAAACCACTATACCTTAACGATCTATTTGGTAATTAAATAAAAAATGAAGTTGAATAGAATGGAAGTTCGTTCAAGAAACCACTATACCTTAACGATCTATTTGGAAATTAAATAAAAAAGGAAGTTGAATAGAAAATGCAATTGAATAAAAATAAAAATGAATGTTGCATAAAATTAGAAAAGGAAGTTGAATGGAAAAGGAAATTGAATAAAAATAAAAATGGAAGAAACCACTATACCTGAACGATCTATTTGGAAATTAAATAAAAAAGGTATAGTGGTGGTTTCTTGAATGAACTTCCATTTTTAATTTTATGCAACTTCCACTTTTATTTTTTTTTTCAATTTCCTTTTCTATTCAATTTCCAAATGGATCGTTAAGGTATATTGGTTTCTTGAATGAACTTTCATTTTTATGAATATGCAACTTCCTTTTCTATTCAATTTCGTTTTCTATTCAACTTCCTTTTTTATTGAATTTCCAAATAGATCGTTAAGGTATAGTGGTTTCTTGAATGAACTTCCACTATACCTGAACGATCTATTTGGAAATTAAATAAAAAAATGAAGTTGATTAGAAAAGGAAATTCATTAAGGAAGTTCATTCATGAAACCACTATACCTTAACGATCTATTTGAAAATTAAATAAAAAAGTGTCACGCCCTCAAATTAAACCCATAATATATAATATTAACATGCATCATTATAAGAAAACAAAGAGTATTATTCCATTCATCAGAGTAAACTTTTATTAAAAGACATTACATGTAATAAAGAAAGTAAATGCCCTATGGGCTTACATATTTCCAAGCCAATACTTGGACACAAAAATATGAGTACTAACTCATTTACAAGTTAAGCCCTTGGCTTGAGTCCTTACATGTAATATCAAATAAAGCAAATAACAACTAATCTAAAATGAGTCTTCAACTCTAAATCCTTCCAAGCTAATTCGTTGGAGGTAGCCCATCACCTGAACCTGAAAATGATGTTCCCATATAGGGTGAGCCACAACCCAGTAGAAAAATACTAAACCAAGTATAAGAATTAACTAAAGCAGTAGCATTCGATAGATGGTTAACACAAGATTGTCAATTACATCATTATACAATTTCATGACACTAATGTCTATGACACATTTCACTTTCCATTTATACAAATATGGCTCAGAACCTGGCCAAATAACTCAACAGGGGTTTCATCTCTCATTAACAATATTTCTAATTCAACAGGGATAACAAATCAAGTTAAACCTTTCTTATATCATAACGGATACACATGTTGGTGTTGTATCAATCTCAATCAAAATTCACTTCCATACTTTCCCATTGATACACATTTTAGTGATGTATCGAATCAAACAACAAATACTCCAGTAGATAAGCATAAGAGCTGTATCATAACTGTAATGGGCGAGCGCATGAGCTGCGACCCTAGGTCCATCCCCTATCTTCCCTTAAACATTAACCGGTTTAGAGGTGCATCCCCTATCTTCCCCTAAACCGTGGAGTACATCCCCTATCTCCTCTCATACACAAGTGATGCATATAAACACAAAGTCAATCAATCAACACATAAATTTAATGTATTATTCCAACCTTTATACACAATGACATAACCAATTGATTAGTTTCAGTTTTCCCTAATCCACATGCAATGTCTACAACAATCATGACTATCCTCCACTGATAGCCAAAAACAGTCATTTCTAAGCAGGAAATAAATGTACAACACATATAATCTCAATTTCAAAGATGAGTGGTTAAATTATCCAACTTCATCATTTAATCTCATAACTTCCCAATATTATGAATTAAACCAATTTCCACACATTTCCCAAAATTAATCATACGAATTAATTTTATTACAACAATTAGAGCTTTTTAATTATATAACAAACCCTATCTTTTCTCAATATTACCAAACAACCCCAACATATCAGAAATACCAGAACTTAGGATTAAAACCTATAAGATGGAGTAGGAAATCCCTACCTCGAAGCAAAGAACTCGAATAGAGAAGATGGAGATGACGACCCAAATACCAAAGTACTCCAAACCCAAGATTGTTCAGATTAAAACGAAGCCCTCGACTCACTCTATCTTTTTAACAAAGGATCTAGGGTAGAAACACACTCTAAGTAGATCAAACCTAAGAGAGAAGGTGTGTAGAGAGAGAGAGAGAGAGAACTCGTACCTAGGGTTTTGGAATAAAAAAAGGGATCAAAAAATGATTTAAAACCCGCTGCTGCCTATTTAAACTGGACAGGCTCGCTCGAGCGAAGACTTGGTCGCTCGAGCGACCAGACACAGAAAACCACGCTCGAGCCAAGAATGCCTTGCTCGAGCTAACAACGAAGGAAAGCTCGCTCGAGCGAAGAACCCAAATCCTCAGGTCTGCAACCAGACGCACGCTCGAGCGAAGGAACGCTCGCTTGAGCGAAGAACAAACCAGCTCGCTCGAGCGAAGAAAAGCTCGCTCGAGCCAAGAAACACTACTCTCAGGTCTATACTAGACGCAATCGCTCGCTCGAGCGAAGAGACCCTGGCTCGAGCCACCGAAACAAAACTCAACCCTCGCTCGAGCGACCAAACCCTCACTCGAGCGACCAAGCCAAAAACTGAACAGCAACACTTGGTTTCCGAACCCAACCAACCTGAAACAAACCTGACCAACACATCCTATAACTCCAAAAGAGAAAATAAAGAATGACAACAATAATTATACAATGGCAGAATCTACAGAACCTAAGTCCGGATACAATAATCAAATGGGAAAAAGACCAGGGTCGCTATAACCTCCCCCCCTTAAAGAATTTCGTCTCCGAAATTAAGCATAAGTTTTCAAAAACAGGTTTTCTCAATTCCCAATGATATTACATTACAATAATAAACAACTTGACCCAATACCAGTCACTTCATCTCTTATCAAGAGGCATCTCACAATATGTATTTCAACCTGCATTAACAATATGCAATTTTCCTTTCAATTTCAATAGTTTTCAATATACATGATTCCATTTCCGTATCATATTCAATTTCATGATATAACTCCAATTCTACAATATAATCAACATATGCAATGTTCCAATAAACTTCTATCATGAGGCAAGTTTCAAAATACTTTCATTAAACCAAAACATTCTCAATGTTTTCCAACTTAAGACATATATATAATGTTCTTAAAGTTCATTAAAATTACAGATTCTCAATGCATGATTACACATCAATAAACAAGTCCGGGTATTTCTCGTGGACTTCCAACTCATGCTCCCAAGTGGCTTCTTCCACCCCGTGATGTTTCCACAAAACCTCTACCAAAGGGATGGTCTTGCCTCGCAAAACTTGATCCCGCCTATCCAAGACCCGAACCGGTCTCTCCTCGTACGAGACATCCTCATCAATAACTAAGTCGGTCCAATCCAACACATGTAATGGATCCGACTCATACTTCCGAAGCATACTCACATGAAACACGTCATGAACTCCGGATAATTGCGGTGGTAAGGCTAAACGATAGGCAGCCTCGCTAGTCCTCTCAAGGATCTCAAAAGGACCAATAAACCGAGGGGACAACTTCCCGCTCTTCGCAAACCTCATCAATCCCCGCCTGGGTGATATCTTCAGAAAGACATGATCACCCCCCTCAAACATCAAAGGTCTCCTCCTACGGTCAGCATATGATTTTTGACGACTCTGGGCTGTAACAAGCCTCCTACCGATAAGCTCAACTTTCTCCGTCGTTTCCCTCACCAACTCCGGACCCAACAAAGCTGCATCACCCACCTCGGCCCAACAAACTGGAGACCTACACGGTCGGCCATACAAGGCTTCAAACGGTGCCATACCGATACTAGACTGGAAACTGTTGTTGTAGGCAAACTCCACTAAGGGCAAATGCCTCTCCCACGACCCACTGAAATCAAGAACACAACCCCGAAGCATATCCTCAAGGATCTGAATAGTACGCTCAGACTGCTTGTCAGTTTGAGGATGATAAGCTGTGCTAAAGGTCAACTTAGTGCCTAAGGCACTCTGCAAACTCTGCCACAACCTGGCAGTAAAACGAGGATCTCTATCTGAGACTATCGTCACTGGGACCCCGTGTAACCTCACTATGTCCCGAATGTACAAGTCGGCAAGATAATCTACCGAATCTCTCACGCGCATAGGAATGAAGTGCGCCGACTTAGTCAACCGGTCTACAACCACCCAAATAGCATCACTACCCCGCTGAGTCCTCGGAAGACCTACAACGAAGTCCATAGTGACATGCTCCCACTTCCACTCGGCAAAAGGCAAGGGTTGTAACAAACTCGCTGGCCTCTGATGCTCGGCCTTCACTTGCTGACAAGTAAGGCACTCGGACACGAAAGTTGCCACATCCCTCTTCATACCCCGCCACCAAAACTGGTGACCCAAATCCCGATACATCTTAGTGCCTCCCGGATGCACCGCAAGGTGTGAATGATGAAATTCTTGGAGTACTTCCTCTCGGCAAGACTCTGGCATGAACATACGGTCTCGATATCTCACACTCAGGTCGGGATACACCGTCAAACCCTTCTCAACCTTCCCACTGGAAATCTTCTCTCAGAGAGATTCTACCTCAAGGTCACCTCTCTGTGCCTCTAACACTCGAGTCACAAGTGTAGGCTGCGCAAGCTTTATGCTAAGTTTGGGAAATGTGAGTTCTGGCTTGGAGTACTAGGTGAGTTTTTATGTTTAAGCATATCGCATGCGTGTGAATGTTGCTATAACAGCATGATTACCATGAGACTAGCTGCTTATGTGATATAACTGCTTGAATGCCTGTGGATGGAGGTCAAAATTGCTTAAATTGGGATAATGCATCAAAACTGAGAGTTTTAAGCCCACTGGATAGTGGCAAAACTGTCTTTTCTAAAGCCCACTTGAGGGTGGCAAAACCTACATTTTAGCCTACTTGCGAGTAGCAAACCATTTTCAAAACAAACATAAAATGTTTTATTCCAATTTAGGCGATTTGGTCTATACTTGTATGCTGTGCGCATCACATAGTAAAACTAGGCTAATAACCAGAATAAGAACACATAACGTTTTCAAAAACGGATATCACGGTTAGTAGAGGCCGGTCTTCGGACCGGGCGAGAGGGGGTGCTCATAGCTGACCTTCCCCGATCGTACCCAAGGTCCCGAGCCGAGGCAACTTTGGTGATGACGGACACGTGGCCTTTGGCACCGACTCAGGGTTCCCTAAATTCCCCATTTAAAAAAAAAATATTTAGGTGGCGACTCTGTATTTGGCAAAGCATTCCATGTTTGGCACTTCTTTTCAAAATCTGTTTTTCTTCAAAATGATTTGCCAGAGTTGGACTCTTTGGTTCAGATTTAGAACCGCAACAAAAAAAAAAAGGGAGAGTTCGAACTGTAGCGCGAGGTCCCACGCGGGCGCTGTTACAGTTTCTGGCGACTCTGCTGGGGATTTTAGAGAGCTTGACTCGAACTCGTGATATCCTGTTTTGATTTCATTCATGTGTTTCTTTGCATTGCATGTGCATTGGTGCGCCTAGGACACTGTGTTGGCCATCTGCTATTCCTGAGCGGTTTGCTAGAGGCTTGTCTTGTCAAGGCATGACCATAAGGCTGACCGGTTGCGGGCTCTGCCAGTATGGGAACACAAACCCCGGTTTTACCGTCGCACCCTTTTTTGACCGTTCGACCTAGTGCATATCGAAATCCATAGTGACCATTCCAAACTAGGACAGGTTGCTTACCCGATCATAGGTTGTTTGAAACTGCTGTGTGCGTAGTGAAACCCTAGCTCCTGACAAAATAGGACAGGGAAACCCAACCCCAACATAGGGGTGTTTTGGCTCTCTTTTATATGCTATGTGCTTTTAGAGTGTATCTCTACAGGGAAATACGTGTATCAGTTTACAAGGCTAGGCATCAGGCCTGTGGGCATCAGTCAGTATTTTGGGGAATCAGTTATCTGTGGGTATCCGATTCAGACTTGGGGGCAATGATTCAGAAACAGTGATCAGTATTTGAGGAACAGTGTATCCAGTTCACTGGCAGTGTGTTATGATCTCCAACCGTGTGTTGTATGTTTATTTTATGCCGTCATGCTGTCCGATTGTCTGTTTATTTATACGCTTTATTTATCTTTTTACTAGGTAATTGAGCACAATTGCTTCTGACCTGGTAGATATTCCCCAAGCACCTTGGATTAGAGGTCGTCGACTCCATCGATCTGAGGATCTGGTAGACGGACAACCAGTATACTACTCACTACCCCCGGTTACTAGACGGAGGTCAGTCAGGCAGAGGACATCAGTACAGCAGTCAGTTCAGAGGGCCTTATCTACCCCACCTGTGTTCAGTAGGGATCAGGATTCCGTGTCACCAACAGAGAGAGAATACATACCGGCAATTCAACCAGAGCAGAATAGTATGGCTAGTTTGGAGGAGATGGTGCGCCACCTCCAAGAGAGCATGAAAACAATGCAGCAGGATGCCGTTCGTCAGGTAGAATTCGCTAGGCAACAAGCCACAGTTGTGAGGAAACAGGCAGAGACAATTGCTAGACTAGAGTAGCAAACCGGAGCATCTGCTTCGCATCAAGCTCCTCCCCCACCAGGAGTTCCAAACCTCGGGGAGACAGCCAATGTTCAGAATGATACAGAACTTCCCGTAGGACGACCCCCACCTCCGATCCTACCTCAAATCCAACCTCAGCTATCAAAAACACCCACCAACCTACCAGACTCTCCCTTTGAGTTCGAGACTGATCCCACCGCACTAAAGTTGAGCAAGCTTGAAAAGCTGTTCAAGAGATCCCAAGGGGTCAAGACTATCCCCGACATTGAAGATGGATATACTGACGCAGCTATGACGCTGCCCGACAGATTCAAAATGCCTCATATTGATTGATTTGACGGGTCTGGGGACCCCATGGTGCACTTAAGACTGTTTTCAGATGTCCTAAGGCCAATGGGCCTTAGTAGGCTTCAGAAGTTGTCTTTATTTGGCCGGACTCTGTCGGATGTGGCGGCCATATGGTATGCCAAGCTAGAAGATGACGTCAAGAGGAATTGGGACGAAATGGCTGAGGCCTTCATCGCGCAGTACTCATACAATACACAGATTGAGATTACGACCCGTGATCTCGAGACGACTAGGCAAGAGCCTAAGGAAAGTTTTTCAGAGTTCGTAACCAGATGGAGGGCCAAGGCTTCGATGATGACCTTGAGGCCCACGGACAAAGACCAGATTCGGATGATTGTGCGCAATCTTCAGCCGAAGTTGATGCAAAAGATGATAGTACTCCCCTTTCCTACTTTTTCTGACCTACATAAAATGGGGGTGCAGATTGAAGATGCCTTGAAGCAAGGCTTGATTGATAACGACCGGAAGCAACCCCGAAGGACCTTCAACCGCAACACTAATGCAGGCCCGAGTGGCACTACTACTACGAGAGCCTCCGAAGTAAGCATGGTCACCGCCAACCCCCCACCAAGAACCATGGCAGCTCCGCCATTCTCCGGTGCATCCGGAAGCAACCCGTAAACAGCTAAATACCCACCCAGAAACACCAGAACTTTCGCTCCACTTTATATGCCCCTATCCAAAGCTCTGGGGGTTTTGATCAAAAAAGGGCATCTGAAGCTCCTGGAGCCGCGGCCCCTACCAGAAAAACTTCCCCCTACCCATAACCCAGCCAAGTATTGTGCATTTCACCAACAGCCCGGCCATGATACCGATCTGTTCTTCCGGTTGCGTCATGAGATTCAAGATCTCATCGATAATGGGGTGATTCTGCCTCCTGAGAAACCCAATGTTACTACAAATCCCCTCCCCACACATAACCAAGCTCCACCGCCCAAAAGACTCAATTTCATCCATACTGGGGCCGTGTCGTACGACCCTAGTATCTATATCACACCTACCCACCTGCCTAAACCGGAGGTGTTTCTTCCCGATTGCACTGACTTGTGCATGATGGACATCTCCATGACCCAACCTAAGCCAGCGGTGGTGACCGCCGAGAACGGGAGAGAGGAGATCCCAAAGAAAAAGCGGGTTGTTGAGCCAGAGTCTGCGGAATCTGGGAGTTATGTTAAGAAGACATATAGTCCGTGTGACTACATTTCATCAATAGGCCAAGATGGGCCAGGAGTAGAACTGCCAACAGAGGGAGAGTTGTGTGTGATTCACGGAGATAGGCTGGGACAGGGAGCAGATGATGTAACAGCTGTGGGGGAGGATCTTGCCGATCTCCAGTTTTACAGTGACCAAGGCCCGGAAGATGCGGCAGTGGCGTGGTTCGATTATGAGGATTCAGCAGAAGTTATTGGGTGGTTGGACGATCAACCCGATGTGGTAGGAGAATTTCAGGCAGAGCAGGGCTTAGCAGGGTTGAGAATATCAGTGACGGCCGGAAGGGTCGAAGAGCAGAGTACATCGCCGGAGGGCACCGGTGTCAAGAATTTCGCCCGAGATTGGAATATTTTGAGTGCGGGGATTAGTGAACAGTCAGTTATGTCGGAACAAACAAGTTTTGAAGATTCCGAGAGAATCAGGAAGGCGAAGGCCCATGTGGGAGCCAAAACTGCTGTGTGCATAGGAACCGAGAATGTTGCGGGCATGTGGATGGAAGGTGTTGCGAGCACAAAAACAGTCATACCAGAGCCGGACAGGTGTCTGTCGGTCGCTGATGGAATGTGGTGGGAAGATGAGGCCTTATGTCTTGCCCACACGGACGAAGATTGGGGGAATAACCAACCTGATGACACCTGGTACCTTGGAGAAGTCGACCACATGACGCGGAGTGGGCGGTATTTCAAACCCCCACACTTAGATCAACCAGAGGCCTCGGGGAAGGATAGAGAAGCTGAGAAGCAAAAGGAGAAGCAGCTTGAAGAGGAAGCTGTACTCAAACAGCTAAAAAAGATACAAGCAGACATCTCCATCTGGGGACTGCTCATGGCCTCACGAGTACATAGGCAGGCTGTCTTGACGGCCATGGATAAGGCCAAACTCTCCATAGAGACTAGACCAGAGCAGCTGGTTGGGCTGGTTTTCCCGGGAGGAGGTTCCCCGGCATTAACCTTTTCAGATAAAGAACTTCCGCTTGAGGGCGTAAATCACAATAAACCCCTCTACATCTCCATAGAATGTAGAGACAAGTGGATACCGGTGGTACTTGTCGATATCGGGTCTGCCATCAACGTCTGCCCAGCAAGGACAGCGTATGCGATTGGCTTGAAAATTGCCGATTTCGTACCAACAGCCCAGGTCATCCGGGCGTATGACAATACAAGTAGAGAAGTGATGGGGACTGTAAAAGTTTAGACAAAGGTTGGGCCGGGACAACATGAGATAGATTTCCATGTCCTAGAAGTTCCTGCGACTTTCAATTTGCTTTTAGGGCGGCCGTGGCTGCATCAGGTGAATGCAGTGTCATCTACTTTGCATCAAATGGTGAAATACCCCTATGGGAAGGGAGTAGCCATTGTCTTTGGGAATTCATCAATCCACCCACCACCGGAGGTATCCACGCCTGTTCTAGAAATCGAGCACGACATGGAGGATGTGTTCATATCAGGTTTTACCTTGGCCGAGGCTCAGGTCGTACAGAATATCATGGCTACTAACGAAGGGATATATGTCAGTGCCCAAGCAGTTTATCTCATGAACAAGCTCCAATACATCCCCGGAATGGGATTAGGAAGGAGCGGCCGTAAGGGCGTCGCAGCACTAGCCGAAGTGCCACACAACCCCCATACCTTCGGCTTGGGTTATCTGCCCACCAAGGAAGATTGGGTAAGAAAAGGAAAAGAGATGGCTGGAAGAGCCAAAGCAAAGCAGATGGGAAAGCCCTTTGAATTGATACATCGGCCCATCTGGGGTACCCTAAACGGACGCTTCGTCCGGGAGGGGGAAGATTTTCCATTCTGTGGTTTTCCGGAGCCGTGGTTGAACGTAGAGAAGAAGCGCGTGCCAGGGTTCGAAATTTTCTTTGACCTTCAGTTGCTTGGGAATAATGTTGCTGAAGAGCAGACAGACCCAACAGTCGAGGTTGAGCATAGCAAAGAATTGGAGTCTGCGGACACAGAGTTTGAAATGGGGGTAGCACTGGCATGTCTACTTTCAGATCCTTTGATCGACCAGTTGTGCTTGGGGGATGACTCCTCGGTGTCCATGATCGGAGATGAAATGGCCGCGGGCCTACTAGCAAACATTTTGGATGCAGCCATCGCACCCTCTCTCGTTTGGCAATACCAAAAGGGATTTCTAAGCAGCACCGGGTCAGGTAGTGAGCCGGAATCTGATTCCACCGAGTCTTGTGAGTCGGAATCAGGTTCTAGCTCGTCTGAGTCTGAGTCCGGTATTCTTGGGAGTGATAACCCGGATGCCACAGTCCTGTCGAGGTCGTCTTTTTCTTTCTCTTTTGAGTCTGTTGTAACAGAAGAATTGGACGGTTTGGAAGTATCTAATGAGAACGAGGTGAATGTGGTTTCCGAGTACTTTTCTGTGCCTTTGATTTATTGCTTAAATCAGGACTTTCAAAATTTTGATGAAAACGACGAGGACGAAATTCCTCCGATTTTGCAACGACTAATTGAATAAGAGCAGGAGAGGTTTGTTAAACCCTTAATTGATGAAATCACTACCGTGAATGTTGGTACTGAGAAGGACCCGCGGCTGGTCCAGATCGGGTCCACGTTGTCTTCGGAGGAACGCGAGCGTTTGGTCGCTTTATTAAAAGATTTCAAAGATGTTTTCGCGTGGTCCTACGAAGACATGCCTGGAATCGATCCTGAGATTGTACAGCACCGGATCCCTCTTGACCCCGAGGCCCGACCTGTCAAACAGAAACTTAGGAGGATCCACCCTGATTAGGCCATTAAGATCAAGGAAGAGGTCACCAAGCAGATTGACGCAGGCTTCCTACTGGTATCCGAATACCCGACTTGGTTGGCCAACATTATTCCAGTGCCGAAGAAGGATGGCAGAATCCGGGTATGTGTGGATTTCAGGGATTTGAATAGAGCCAGTCCGAAGGATGACTTTCCCTTACCGCATATTGACGAGTTGGTAGATTTCACAGCGGGGCATGCTTTGCTTTCGTTTATGGATGGCTTCTCAGGTTATAATCAGATAGTAATGGCACCCGAAGACCGGGAAAAGACTTCTTTTACCACCCCGTGGGGTACATATTGCTACAGAGTGATGCCATTTGGGCTGAAGAACGCTGGGGCTACATATCAACAGGCTGCAACCACAATATTACATGACATGATCCATAAAGAGGTTGAGGTGTACGTAGACGACATGATTGTCAAGTCCAAAGAAAGAGAGGGCCACTACACCGCCTTGCAAAAGTTTTTCCAAAGGATTAGAGAATTTCGGCTGCGGTTGAATCCTCAGAAGTGTACGTTTGGTGTTACAGTGGGAAAAATGCTGGGATTTCTGATTACACAAAGGGGCATCGAAGTCGACCCTTCCAAAATCAAGGCCATCTTAGAAATGCCACCACCAATGACTGAAAAGGAGGTGCGAGGCTTTCTGGGTAAAGTGCAATTCATAAGGCGGTTTATCTCATAACTAACCTTAACTTGTGAACCACTTTTTGGTCTCCTGAAGAAAGGAAAGAAGTTCCAATGGGACGGCCGATGCCAAGCTGCATTTGAACAGATTAAAGAATATCTACAGAACCCGCCCGTGTTGTCACCACCAAAGCCGGGGAAACCGTTGATATTGTATCTGTCAGTAACCGAGACTACAATAAGCTGCATGCTCGCACAAGAGTCGGAAGATAAAGTGGAAAGGGCCATCTACTATCTGAGCAAGAAGATGCTGGATTACGAGACCCGCTACACTCCGCTGGAGAAGGCTTGTTTGGCCTTGGTATGGGCTACCAGGAAGCTGCGGCACTACCTGTTAGCTCACTCTGTAATGTTGGTTTCACGACTCGATCCCATCAAATATCTTTTCGAGAAACCAGCACTTACGGGTAGGCTAGCTCGTTGGCTGCTGTTGCTTTCCGAATTCGATCTCAAGTATGTGACGCGCAAGTCGGTAAAAGGGAGAGCGATAGCAGAGTTCCTTGCTGACCACCCGGTTGAAGGGGATGAAGCGGTTGAGTACCTATTCCCAGATGAAGCCATTTTGCACATAGAAAATGAAACTTAGACGATGTACTTTGACAGAGCGTCAAATCAATACGGGTATGGAATAGGGGTGTTGCTGATAGCGCCTGACGATTCCCGTATCCCTTTAGCATTCAAGCTCCGGTTCAAAGTCTCGAACAATGAGGCAGAGTATGAGGCATGTATTGCCGGCCTAGAAGCGGCCCTAGAACTAGGGGCAAGACGATTGGACGTCATTGGGGATTCGAACCTTGTTGTGTCTCAGGCAAAAGGGGACTGGAAAGTCAAGGAGGAAAAGATGATAATTTACCACCAGACCTTGGACTTGTTAATTCCTCGGTTTGAGAAGCTAAATTTCATTCACCTAGTAAGAGAGAACAACAGGTTTGCAGATTCGCTAGCAACTCTATCTTCCATGATAGACATCCCATCTGGAGTCCGGATGCGTCCAGTCATTATTGACCAGAAATTTGCACCTGCCTACGAGTCAATTTCCGCCATAGATGAAGTGCAAGACAACAACCCCTGGTATTACGACATATGGAACTTCTTGGAGAAGGAGGTATATCCACCACGGACAAATGCCAAGGACAAAAGGGCAATTAGAAGAATGGCTGTCCAGTTTATCATCTGCGGGGGTAAGTTGTATAAAAGAGGTCACCTGGGAATGCACAAGCTGTGTGTGGAAGCTGAAGAGTCGAAGTGCCTGATGGAGGCCATCCACGGAGGAGAATGTGGGGCACATATGAATGGGGTAATACTGGCGCGGAAGATCCTCAGACAGGGCTACTACTGGTCTACCATGGAGGAAGATTGTATCAGCTTTGTTCGGCGATGCTACAAATGCCAGATCCATGCAAATCGCATGAACATCTCGCCGTCAAAGCTGTACAACATGACGTCGCCATGGCCATTTTCAGTTTGGGGAATTGATGTGATTGGGGCCGTTACTCCGAAGGGGTCAAATGGGCATGAATTTATCTTGGTAGCAATAGATTACTTTACGAAGTGGGTCGAGGCCCAATCTTATGCGGTGTTGAAGGCTTCGCATGTCGCAAAGTTCATCAGAAACAACATCATCTGCCGTTATGGAGTCCCGAACAAGATCATTTCAGACAATGGTTCCCACTTCAAGAAGGAGGTGATTGATTTGTTGGAGAAATACAATGTGGCTTTTCATA
>JAXFYN010001440.1:0-28541 GCA_036172215.1 Camellia granthamiana | reverse complement strand
TCTTACCATTCCTCATGCATTATGCTTCGAACACTTGAACACCTATACAGATTCTCCTGCACAGTGGCAGATACGTAAATACGGCGTTTACTTACCATTTCTCACGCATTACGCTTCGAACACTCGAACACCTATACGGATTCTCCTGTACAGCGGCAGCTACGTAAATACGGCATTTACTTACCATTTCTCACGCATTAGGGTTCGAACACTCGAACACCTATACGGATTCTCCTGCACAGTGGCAGATATGGAAATACGGCATTTACTTACCATTTCTCACGCATTACGCTTCGAACACTCGAACACCTATACGGATTCTCTTTTACAGCGGCAGCTACGTAAATACGGCGTTTACTTATCTTTTCTCACGCATTAGGCTTCGAACACTCGAACACCTATACGGATTCTCCTACACAGTGGCAGATATGTAAATACGACGTTTACTTACCATTTCTCACGCATTAGGGTTCGAACAATCGAACACCTACACGGATTATCCTGCACAGTGGCAGATATGTAAATACGGTGTTTACATACCATTTCTCACGCATTATGCTTCGAACACTCGAACACCTATATGGATTCTCATGCACAGTGGCAGATATGTAAATGCGGCGTTTACTTACCATTTCTCACGCATTACGGTTCGAACATTCGAACACCCATACGGATTCTCCTGCACAGTGGCAGATATGTAAATACGGTATTTACTTACCATTTCTCACACATTAGGGTTCGAACACACGAACACCTATACGGATTCTCCTGCACAGTGGCAGATATGTAAATACGGCGTTTACTTACCATTTCTCACGCATTAGGGTTCGAACACCCGAGCACCTATACGGATTCTCCTGCACAGTGGCAGATATGTAAATACGGTGTTTTCTTACCATTTCTCACGCATTAGGGTTCGAACAATTGAACACCTACACGGATTCTCCTACACAGTGCCAGATATGTAAATACGACGTTTACTGACCATTTCTCACGCATTACGGTTCGAACATTCGAACACCTATACGGATTCTCCTGCACAGTGGCAGATATGTAAATACGACGTTTACTTACCATTTCTCATGCATTACACTTCGAACACTCGAACACCTATGCGGATTCTCCTGCACAGTGGCAGATACGTAAATACGGCGTTTACTTACAATTTCTCACGCATTAGGGTTCGAACACTAGAACACCTACCCGGATTCTCCTGCACAGTGGCAGATATGTAAATACGGCGTTTACTTACGATTTCTCACGCATTAGGGTTCGAACACTCGAACACCTAGACGGATTCTCCTGCACAGTGGCAGATATGTAAATACGGCATTTAATTACCATTTCTCACGCATTACGCTTCGAACACTCGAACACCTATACGGATTCTCCTTTACAGCGGCAGCTACGTAAATACGGCATTTACTTACCATTTGTCACGCATTAGGGTTTGAACACTCGAACACCTATACGGATTCTCCTACACAGTGGCAGATATGTAAATACGACGTTTACTTACCATTTCTCACGCATTAGGGTTCGAACACACGAACACCTATACGGATTCTCCTGCACAGTGGCAGATATGTAAATACGGCGTTTACTTACCATTTCTCACGCATTACGCTTCGAACACTCGAACACCTATACGGATTCTCCTGCATAGTTGCAGATATGTAAATACGGCGTTTACTTTCCATTTCTCACGCATTAGGGTTCGAACACACGAACACCTATACGGATTCTCCTGCACAGTGGCATATATGTAAATACGGTGTTTTCTTACCATTTCTCACGCATTAGGGTTCGAACAATCGAACACCTACACGGATTCTCCTGCTCAGTGCCAGATATGTAAATACGACGTTTACTGACCATTTCTCACGCATTACGCTTCGAACACTCGAACACCTATACGGTTCTCCTGCACAGTGGCAGATATGTAAATACGGCATTTACTTACCATTTCTCACGCATTACGCTTCGAACACTCGAACACCTATACGGATTCTCCTGTACAGCGGCAGCTACGTAAATACGGCATTTACTTACCATTTCTCACGCATTAGGGTTCGAACACTCGAACACCTATACGGATTCTCCTACACAGTGGCAGATATGTAAATACGACGTTTACTTACCATTTCTCACGCATTAGGGTTAGAACACACGAACACCTATACGGATTCTCCTACACAGTGGCAGATATGTAAACACGGCGTTTACTTACCATTTCTCACGCATTACGCTTCGAACACTCGAACACCTATATGGATTCTCCTGCATAGTGGCAGATATGTAAATACGGCGTTTACTTACCATTTCTCACGCATTAGGGTTCGAACACCCGAACACCTATACGGATTCTCCTATACAGTGGCAGCTACGTAAATACGGCGTTTACTTACCATTTCTCACGCATTAGGGTTCGAACAATCGAACACCTACACGGATTCTCCTGCACAGTGCCAGATATGCAAATACGACGTTTACTGACCATTTCTCACGCATTACGCTTCGAACACTCGAACACCTATACGGTTCTCCTGCACAGTGGTAGATATGTAAATACGGCGTTTACTTACCATTTCTCACGCATTACGGTTCGAACATTCGAACACCTATACGGATTCTCCTGCACAGTGGCAGATATGTAAATATGGCGTTTACTTACCATCTCTCATGCATTACGCTTCGAACACTCGAACACCTATATGGATTCTCCGGCACAGTGGCAGATACGTAAATACTGCGTTTACTTACCCTTTCTCACGCATTAGGGTTCGAACACTCGAACACCTATACGGATTCTCCTGCACAGTGGCAGATATGTAAATACGGCGTTTACTTACCATTTCTCACGCATTAGGGTTCGAACACTCGAACACCTATACGGATTCTCCTGCACAGTGGCAGATATGTAAATACGGCATTTACTTACCATTTCTCACGCATTACGATTCGAACACTCGAACACCTATACGGATTCTCCTGTACAGCGGCAGCTACGTAAATACGGCGTTTACTTACCATTTCTCACGCATTAGGGTTCGAACACTCGACACCTATACGGTTTCTCCTACATAGTGGCAGATATGTAAATACGGCGTTTACTTACCATTTCTCACGCATTAGGGTTCGAACAATCGAACACCAACACGGATTATCCTGCACAGTGGCAGATATGTAAATACGGCGTTTACTTACCATTTCTCACGCATTACGGTTCGAACATTCGAACACCTATACGGATTCTCCTGCACAGTGGCAGATATGTAAATACGGCGTTTACTTACCATTTCTCACGCATTTCGCTTCGAACACTCGAACCCCGATACGGATTCTCCTGCACCGCGGCAGCTACGTAAATACGGCGTTTACTTACCATTTCTCACGCATTACGGTTCGAACACCCGAACACCTGTACGGATTCTCCTGCACAGTGGCAGATATTTAAATACGGCGTTTACTTACTATTTCTCACGCATTACGCCTCGAACACTCGAACACCTACACGGATTCTACTGCACAGTGGCAGATATGTAAAGACGACGTTTACTTACCATTTCTCACGCATTACGCTTCGAACACTCGAACACCTATACGGATTCTACTGCACAGTGGCAGATATGTAAATATGGCGTTTACTTACCATTTCTCACGTATTAGGGTTCGAACAATCGAACACCTACACGGATTCTCCGGCACAGTGGCAGATATGTAAATACGACGTTTACTTACCATTTCTGACGCATTACGCTTCGAACACTCGAACACCTATACGGATTCTCCTGCACAGTGGCAGATAAGTAAATACGGCGTTTACTTACCATTTCTCACGCATTACGGTTCGAACACTCGAACATCTATACGGATTCTCCTGCACAGTGGCAGATATGAAAATACGGCGTTTACTTACCATTTCTCACGCATTGCGGTTCGAACACACGAACACCTATATGGATTCTCCTGCACAGTGGCAGATATGTAAATACGGCATTTGCTTACCATTTCTCACGCATTACGGTTCGAACATTCGAACACCTATACGGATTCTCCTGCACAGTGGCAGATATGTAAATACGGCGTTTACTTACCATTTCTCACACATTACGGTTCGAACATTCGAACACCTATACGGATTCTCCTGCACATTGGCAGATTTGTAAATACGGCGTTTACTTACCATTTCTCATGCATTATGCTTCAAACACTTGAACACCTATACAGATTCTCCTGCACAGTGGCAGATACGTAAATACGGCGTTTACTTACCATTTCTCACGCATTAGTGTTCGAACACTCGAACACCTATACGGATTCTCCTGCACAGTGGCGGATATGTAAATACGGCGTTTACTTACCATTTCTCACGCATTAGGGTTCGAACACTCGAACACCTATACGGATTCTCCTGCACAGTGGCAGATATGTAAATACGGCATTTACTTACCATTTCTCACGCATTACGCTTCGAACACTCGAACACCTATACGGATTCTCTTTTACGGCGGCAGCTACGTAAATACGGCGTTTACTTACCATTTCTCACGCATTAGGCTTCGAACACTCGAACACCTATACGGATTCTCCTACACAGTGGCAGATATGTAAATACGACGTTTACTTACCATTTCTCACGCATTAGGGTTCGAACAATCGAACACCTACACGGATTATCCTGCACAGTGGCAGATATGTAAATATGGTGTTTACATACCATTTCTCACGCATTATGCCTCGAACACTCGAACACCTATACGGATTCTCATGCACAGTGGCAGATATGTAAATGCGGCGTTTACTTACCATTTCTAACGCATTACGGTTCGAACATTCGAACACCCATACGGATTCTCCTGCACAGTGGCAGATATGTAAATACGGCATTTACTTACCATTTCTCACGCATTAGGGTTCGAACACACGAACACCTATACGGATTCTCCTGCACAGTGGCAGATATGTAAATACGGTGTTTTCTTACCATTTCTCACGCATTAGGGTTCGAACAATCGAACACCTACACGGATTCTCCTACACAGTGCCAGATATGTAAATACGACGTTTACTGACCATTTCTCACGCATTACGCTTCGAACACTCGAACACCTATACGGATTCTCCTGCACAGTGGCAGATATGTAAATACGGCGTTTACTTACCATTTCTCACGCATTACGCTTCGAACACTCGAACCCCGATACGGATTCTCCTGCACCGCGGCAGCTACGTAAATACGGCGTTTACTTACCGTTTCTCACGCATTACGGTTCGAACACCCGAACACCTATACGGATTCTCCTGCACAGTGGCAGATATTTAAATACGGCGTTTACTTACTATTTCTCACGCATTACGCTTCGAACACTCGAACACCTACACGGATTCTACTGCACAGTGGCAGATATGTAAAGACGACGTTTACTTACCATTTCTCACGCATTACGCTTCGAACACTCGAACACCTATACGGATTCTACTTCACAGTGGCAGATATGTAAATATGGCGTTTACTCGCCATTTCTCACGTATTAGGGTTCGAACAATTGAACACCTACACAGATTCTCCGGCACAGTGGCAGATATGTAAATACGACGTTTACTTACCATTTCTGACGCATTACGCTTCGAACACTCGAACACCTATACGGATTCTCCTGCACAGTGGCAGATAAGTAAATACGGCGTTTACTTACCATTTCTCACGCATTACGGTTCGAACACTCGAACACCTATACGGATTCTCCTGCACAGTGGCAGATATGAAAATACGGCGTTTACTTTCCATTTCTCACGCATTGCGGTTCGAACACACGAACACCTATATGGATTCTCCTGCACAGTGGCAGATATGTAAATACGGCGTTTGCTTACCATTTCTCACGCATTACGGTTCGAACATTCGAACACCTATACGGATTCTCCTGCACAGTGGCAGATATGTAAATACGGCGTTTACTTACCATTTCTCACGCATTACGCTTCGAACACTCGAACACCTATACGGATTCTCCTGCACAGTGGCAGATATGTAAATACGGCGTTTACTTACCATTTCTCACGCATTAGGGTTCGAACACCCGAACACCGATACGGATTCTCCTGCACAGTGGCAGATATGTAAATACGGTGTTTTTTTACCATTTCTCACGCATTAGGGTTCAAACAATCGAACACCTACACGGATTCTCCTGCGCAGTGCGAGATATGTAAATACGACGTTTACTGACCATTTCTCACGCATTACGCTTCGAACACTCGAACACCTATACGGTTCTCCTGCACAATGGCAGATATGTAAATACGGTGTTTACTTACCATTTCTCACGCATTACGGTTCGAACATTCGAACACCTATACGGATTCTCCGGCACATTGGCAGATATGTAAATACGGCGTTTACTTACCATTTCTCATGCATTATGCTTCGAACACTTGAACACCTATACAGATTCTCCTGCACAGTGGCAGATACGTAAATATGACGTTTACTTACCATTTCTCACGCATTAGTGTTCGAACACTCGAACACCTATACGGATTCTCCTGCACAGTGGCGGATATGTAAATACGGCGTTTACTTACCATTTCTCACGCGTTAGGGTTCGAACACTCGAACACCTATACGGATTCTCCTGCACAGTGGCAGATATGTAAATACGGCATTTACTTACCAGTTCTCACGCATTACGCTTCGAACACTCGAACACCTATACGGATTCTCTTTTACGGCGGCAGCTACGTAAATACGGCGTTTACTTACCATTTCTCACGCATTAGGCTTCGAACACTCGAACACCTATACGGATTCTCCTACACAGTGGCAGATATGTAAATACGACGTTTACTTACCATTTCTCACGCATTAGGGTTCGAACAATCGAACACCTACACGGATTATCCTGCACAGTGGCAGATATGTAAATATGGTGTTTGCATACCATTTCTCACGCATTATGCTTCGAACACTCGAACACCTATACGGATTCTCATGCACAGTGGCAGATATGTAAATGCGGCGTTTACTTACCATTTCTCACGCATTACGGTTCGAACATTCGAACACCCATACGGATTCTCCTGCACAGTGGCAGATATGTAAATACGGCATTTACTTACCATTTCTCACGCATTAGGGTTCGAACACACGAACACCTATACGGATTCTCCTGCACAGTGGCAGAAATGTAAATACGGCGTTTACTGACCATTTCTCACGCATTAGGGTTCAAACACCCGAGCACCTATACGGATTCTCCTGCACAGTGGCAGATATGTAAATACGGTGTTTTCTTACCATTTCTCACGCATTAGGGTTCGAACAATCGAACACCTACACGGATTCTCCTACACAGTGCCAGATATGTAAATACGATGTTTACTGACTATTTCTCACGCATTACGCTTCGAACACTCGAACACCTATACGGTTCTCCTGCACAGTGGCAGATATGTAAATACGGCGTTTACTTACCATTTCTCACGCATTACGGTTCGAACATTCGAACACCTATACGGATTCTCCTGCACAGTGGCAGATATGTAAATACAACGTTTACTTACCATTTCTCATGCATTACGCTTCGAACACTCGAACACCTATACGGATTCTCCTGCACAGTGGCAGATACGTAAATACGGCGTTTACTTACCATTTCTCACGCATTAGGGTTCGAACACTCGAACACCTACACGGATTCTCCAGCACAGTGGCAGATTTGTAAATACGGCGTTTACTTACGATTTCTCACGCATTAGGGTTCGAACACTCGAACACATATACGGATTCTCCTGCACGGTGGCAGATATGTAAATACGGCATTTAATTACCATTTCTCACGCATTACGCTTCGAACACTCGAACACCTATACGGATTCTCGTGTACAGCGGCAGCTACGTAAATACGGCATTTACTTACCATTTCTCACGCATTAGGGTTCGAACACTCGAACACCTATACGGATTCTCCTACACAGTGGCAGATATGTAAATACGACGTTTACTTACCATTTCTCACGCATTAGGGTTCGAACACACGAACACCTATATGGATTCTCCTGCACAGTGGCAGATACGTAAATACGGCATTTTCTTACCATTTCTCACGCATTAGGGTTCGAACACTCGAACACCTATACGGTTTCTCCTGCACCGTGGCAGATATGTAAATACGGCGTTTACTTACCATTTCTCACGCATTACGCTTCGAACACTCGAACACCTATACGGATTCTCCTGCATAGTGGCAGATATGTAAATACGGCGTTTACTTACCATTTCTCACGCATTAGGGTTCGAACACCCGAACACCTATACGGATTCTCCTGCACAGTGGCAGATATATAAATACGGTGTTTTCTTACCATTTCTCACGCATTAGGGTTCGAACAATCGAACACCTACACGGATTCTCCTACACAGTGCCAGATATGTAAATACGACGTTTACTGACCATTTCTCACGCATTACGCTTCGAACACTCGAACACCTATACGGTTCTCCTGCACAGTGGCAGATATGTAAATACGGTGTTTACTTACCATTTTTCACGCATTACGGTTCGAACATTCGAACACCTATACGGATTCTCCTGCACATTGGCAGATATGTAAATACGGCGTTTACTTACCATTTCTCATGCATTATGCTTCGAACACTTGAACACCTACACAGATTCTCCTGCACAGTGGCAGATACGTAAATACGGCGTTTATTTACCGTTTCTCACGCATTAGTGTTCGAACACTCGAACACCTATACGGATTCTCCTGCACAGTGGAGGATATGTAAATACGGCGTTTACTTAGCATTTCTCACGCATTAGGGTTCGAACACTCGAACACCTATACGGATTCTCCTGCACAGTGGCAGATATGTAAATACGGCATTTACTTACCATTTCTCACGCATTACGCTTCGAACACTCGAACACCTATACGGATTCTCTTTTACAGCGGCAGCTACGTAAATACGGCGTTTACTTACCATTTCTCACGCATTAGGCTTCGAACACTCGAACACCTATACTGATTCTCCTACACAGTGGCAGATATGTAAATACGACGTTTACTTACCATTTCTCACGCATTAGGGTTCGAACAATGGAACACCTACACGGATTATCCTGCACAGTGGCAGATATGTAAATATGGTGTTTACATACCATTTCTCACGCATTATGCTTCGAACACTCGAACACCTATACGGATTCTCATGCACAGTGGCAGATATGTAAATGCGGCGTTTACTTACCATTTCTCACGCATTACGGTTCGAACATTCGAACACCCATACGGATTCTCCTGCACAGTGGCAGATATGTAAATACGGCATTTACTTACCATTTCTCACGCATTAGGGTTCGAACACACGAACACCTATACGGATTCTCCTGCACAGTGGCAGATATGTAAATACGGCGTTTACTGACCATTTCTCACGCATTAGGGTTCGAACACCCGAGCACCTATACGGATTCTCCTGCACGGTGGCAGATATGTAAATACGGTGTTTTCTTACCATTTCTCACGCATTAGGGTTCGAACAATCGAACACCTACACGGATTCTCCTACACAGTGCCAGATATGTAAATACGACGTTTACCGACCATTTCTCACGCATTACGCTTCGAACACTCGAACACCTATACGGTTCTCCTGCAGAGTGGCAGATATGTAAATACGGCGTTTACTTACCATTTCTCACGCATTACGGTTCGAACATTCGAACACCTATACAGATTCTCCTGCACATTGGCAGATATGTAAATACGACGTTTACTTACCATTTCTCATGCATTACGCTTCGAACACTCGAACACCTATACGGATTCTCCTGCACAGTGGCAGATACGTAAATACGGCGTTTACTTACCATTTCTCACGCATTAGGGTTCGAACACTCGAACACCTACACGGATTCTCCTGCACAGTGGCAGATATGTAAATACGGCGTTTACTTACGATTTCTCACGCATTAGGGTTCGAACACTCGAACACCTATACGGATTCTCCTACACAGTGGCAGATATGTAAATACGGCGTTTACTTACCATTTCTCATGCATTACGCTTCGAACACTCGAACACCAATACGGATTCTCCTGCACAGTGGTAGATATGTAAATACGGCATTTAATTACCATTTCTCACGCATTACGCTTCGAACACTCGAACACCTATACGGATTCTCCTGTACAGCGGCGGCTACGTAAATACGGCATTTACTTACCATTTCTCACGCATTAGGGTTCGAACACTCGAACACCTATACGGATTCTCCTACACAGTGGCAGATATGTAAATACGACGTTTACTTACCATTTCTCACGCATTAGGGTTCGAACACACGAACACCTACACGGATTCTACTGGACAGTGGCAGATATGTAAAGACGACGTTTACTAACCATTTCTCACGCATTACGCTTCGAACACTCGAACACCTATACGGATTCTACTGCACAGTGGCAGATATGTAAATATGGCGTTTACTTACCATTTCTCACGTATTAGGGTTCGAACAATCGAACACCTACACGGATTCTCCTGCACAGTGGCAGATATGTAAATACGGCGTTTACTTACCATTTCTGACGCATTACGCTTCGAACACTCGAACACCTATACGGATTCTCCTGCACAGTGGAAGATAAGTAAATACGGCGTTTACTTACCATTTCTCACGCATTACGGTTCGAACACTCGAACCCCTATACGGATTCACCTGCACAGTGGCAGATATGAAAATACGGCGTTTACTTACCATTTCTCACGCATTACGGTTCGAACACACGAACACCTATATGGATTCTCCTGCACAGTGGCAGATATGTAAATACGGCGTTTGCTTACCATTTCTCACGCATTACGGTTCGAACATTCGAACACCTATACGGATTCTCCTGCACAGTGGCAGATATGTAAATACGGCGTTTACTTACCATTTCTCACGCATTACGCTTCGAACACTCGAACACCTATACGGATTCTCCTGCACAGTGGCAGATATGTAAATACGGCGTTTACTTACCATTTCTCACGCATTAGGGTTCGAACACCCAAACACCTATACGGATTCTCCTGCACAGTGGCAGATATGTAAATACGGTGTTTTCTTACCATTTCTCACGCATTAGGGTTCAAACAATCGAACACCTACACGGATTCTCCTGCACAGTGCGAGATATGTAAATACGACGTTTACTGACCATTTCTCACGCACTACGCTTCGAACACTCGAACACCTATACGGTTCTCCTGCACAGTGACAGATATGTAAATACGGTGTTTACTTACCATTTCTCACGCATTACGGTTCGAACATTCGAACACCTATACGGATTCTCCTGCACATTGGCAGATATGTAAATACGGCGTTTACTTACCATTTCTCATGCATTATGCTTCGAACACTTGAACACCTATACGGATTCTCCTGCACAGTGGCAGATACGTAAATACGGCGTTTACTTACCATTTCTCACGCATTAGTGTTCGAACACTCGAACACCTATACGGATTCTCCTGCACAGTGGCGGATATGTAAATACGGCGTTTACTTACCATTTCTCACGCATTAGGGTTCGAACACTCGAACACCTACACGGATTATCCTGCACAGTCGCAGATATGTAAATACGGTGTTTACAAACCATTTCTCACGCATTATGCTTCGAACACTCGAACACCTATACGGATTCTCATGCACAGTGGGAGATATGTAAATACGGCGTTTACTTACCATTTCTCACGCATTACGGTTCGAACACTCGAACACCCATACGGATTCTCCTGCACAGTGGCAGATATGTAAATACGGCATTTACTTACCATTTCTCACGCATTAGGGTTCGAACACACGAACACCTATACGGATTCTCCTGCACTGTGGCAGATATGTAAATACGGCGTTTACTTACCATTTCTCACGCATTAGGGTTCGAACACCCGAGCACCTATACGGATTCTCCAGCACAGTGGCAGATATGTAAATACGGTGTTTTCTTACCATTTCTCACGCATTAGGGTTCGAACAATCGAACACCTACACGGATTCTCCTACACAGTGCCAGATATGTAAATACGACGTTTACTGACCATTTCTCACGCATTACGCTTCGAACACTCGAACACGTATACGGTTCTCCTGCACAGTGGCAGATATGTAAATACGGCGTTTACTTACTATTTCTCACGCATTACGGTTCGAACATTCGAACACCTATACGGATTCTCCTGCACAGTGGCAGATATGTAAATACGACGTTTACTTACCATTTCTCATGCATTACGCTTCGAACACTCGAACACCTATACGAATTCTCCTGCACAGTGGCAGATACGTAAATACGGCGTTTACTTACCATTTCTCACGCATTAGGGTTCGAACACTCGAACACCTATACGGATTCTCCTGCACAGTGGCAGATATGTAAATACGGCATTTAATTACCATTTCTCACGCATTACGCTTCGAACACTCGAACACCTATACGGATTCTCTTCTACAGCGGCAGCTACGTAAATACGGCGTTTACTTACCATTTCTTACGCATTGGGGTTCGAACACTCGAACACCTATACGGATTCTCCTACACAGTGGCAGATATGTAAATACGGCGTTACTTACCATTTCTCGCGCATTAGGGTTCGAACAATCGAACACCTACACGGATTATCCTGCACAGTGGCAGATATGTTATACGGCGTTTACATACCATTTCTCACGCATTATGCTTCGAACACTCGAACACCTATACGGATTCTCCTGCACAGTGGCAGATACGTCAATACGGCATTTTCTTACCATTTCTCACGCATTGGGGTTCGAACACTCGAACACCTATACGGATTCTCCTGCACAGTGGCAGATATGTAAATACCGCGTTTTCTTACCATTTATCACGCATTAGGGTTCGAACACTCGAACACCTATACGGATTCTCCTGCACAGTGGCAGATATGTAAATACGGCATTTACTTACCATTTCTCACGCATTACGCTTCGAACACTCGAACACTTATACGGATTCTCCTGTACAGCGGCAGCTACGTAAATACGGTGTTTACTTACCATTTCTCACGCATTAAGGTTCGAACACTCGACACCTATACGGCTTCTCCTACACAGTGGCAGATATGTAAATACGGCGTTTACTTACCATTTCTCACGCATTAGGGTTCGAACAATCGAACACCTACACGGATTATCCTGCACAGTGGCAGATATGTAAATATGGCATTTACATACCATTTCTCACGCATTATGCTTCGAATACTCGAACACCTATACGGATTCTCATGCACAGTGGCAGATATGTAAATACGGCGTTTACTTACCATTTCTCACGCATTACGGTTCGAACACTCGAACACCTATACGGATTCTACCGCACAGTGGCAGATATATAAATACGGCATTTACTTACCATTTCTCAGGCATTAGGGTTCGAACACACGAACACCTATACGGATTCTCCTGCACAGTGGCAGATATGTAAATACGGCCTTTACTTACCATTTCTCACGCATTACGCTTCGAACACCCGAACACCTATACGGATTCTCCTGCACAGCGGCAGATATGTAAATACGGCGTTTACTTACCATTTCTCACGCATTACGCTTCGAACACTCGAACACCGATACGGATTCTCCTACACCGCGGCAGCTACGTAAATACGGCGTTTACTTACCATTTCTCACGCATTACGGTTCGAACACCCGAACACCAATACGGATTCTCCTGCACAGTGGCAGATATGTAAATACGGCGTTTACTTACCATTTCTCATGCATTACGCTTCGAACACTCGAACACCTACACGGATTCTCCTGCACAGTGGCAGATATGTAAAGACGACGTTTACTTACCATTTCTCACGCATTACGCTTCGAACACTCGAACACCTATACGGATTCTACTGCACAGAGGCAGATATGTAAATATGTCATTTACTTACCATTTCTCACGTATTAGGGTTCGAACAATCGAACACCTACACTGATTCTCCTGCACAGTGGTAGATATGTAAATACGACGTTTACTTACCATTTCTGACGCATGACGCTTCGAACACTCGAACACCTATACGGATTCTCCTGCACAGTGGCAGATATGTAAATACGGCGTTTACTTACCATTTCTCACGCATTACGGTTCGAACACTCGAACACCTATACGGATTCTCCTGCACAGTGGCAGATAGGAAAATACGGCGTTTACTTACCATTTCTCACGCATTACGGTTCGAACACACGAACGCCTATAGGGATTCTCCTGCACAGTGGCAGATATGTAAATGCGGCGTTTGCTTACCATTTCTCACGCATTACTGTTCGAACACACGAACACCTATACGGATTCTCCTGCACAGTGGCAGATATGTAAATACGGCGTTTACTTACCATTTCTCACGCATTAGGGTTCGAACACCCGAGCACCTATACGGATTCTCCTGCAGAGTGGCAGATATGTAAATACGGTGTTTTCGTACCATTTCTCACGCATTAGGGTTCGAACAATCGAACACCTACACGGATTCTCCTGCACAGTGGCAGATATGTAAATACGGCGTTTACTTACCATTTCTCACGCATTAGGGTTCGAACACACGAACACTTATACGGATTCTCCTGCACAGTGGCGGATATGTAAATACGGCGTTTACTTACCATTTCTCACGCATTACGGTTCGAACACTCGAACACCTATACGGATTCTCCTGCACAGTGGCAGATATGTAAATACGGCATTTACTTACCATTTCTCACGCATTACGCTTCGAACACTCGAGCACCTATAAGGATTCTCTTGTACAGCGGCAGCTACGTAAATACGGCGTTTACTTACCATTTCTCACGCATTAGGGTTCGAACACTCGAACACCTATACGGATTCTCCTACACAGTGGCAGATATGTAAATACGGCGTTTACTTACCATTTCTCACGCATTAGGGTTCGAACAATCGAACACCTACACGGAATATCCTGCACAGTGGGAGATATGTAAATACGGCGTTTACATACCATTTCTCACGCATTATGCTTCGAACACTCGAACACCAATACGGATTCTCATGCACGGTGGCAGATATGTAAATACGGCGTTTACTTACCATTTCTCACGCATTACGGTTCGAACACTCGAACACCCATACGGATTCTCCTGCACAGTGGCAGATATGTAAATACGGCATTTACTTACCATTTCTCACGCATTAGGGTTCAAACACATGAACACCTATACGGATTCTCCTGCATAGTGGCAGATATGTAAATACGGCGTTTACTTACCATTTCTCACGCATTAGGGTTCGAACACCCGAGCACCTATACGGATTCTCCTGCAGAGTGGCAGATATGTAAATACGGTGTTTTCGTACCATTTCTCACGCATTAGGGTTCGAACAATCGAACACCTACACGGATTCTCCTGCCAGATATGTAAATACGACGTTTACTGACCATTTCTCGCGCATTACGCTTCGAACACTCGAACACCTATACGGTTCTCCTGCACAGTGGCAGATATGTAAATACGGCGTTTACTTACCATTTCTCACGCCTTACGGTTCGAACATTCGAACACCTATACGGATTCTCCTGCACAGTGGCAGATATGTAAATACGGCGTTTACTTACCATTTCTCATGCATTACGCTTCGAACACTCGAACACCTATACGGATTCTCCTGCACAGTGGCAGATATGTAAATACGGTGTTTACTTACCATTTCTCACGCATTAGGGTTCGAACACACGAACACCTATACGGATTCTCCTGCACAGTGGCAGATATGTAAATACGGCGTTTACTTACCATTTCTCACGCATTACGGTTCGAACACACGAACACCTATACGGATTCTCCTGCACAGTGGCAGATATGTAAATACGGCGTTTACTTACCATTTCTCACGCATTAGGGTTCGAACACACGAACACCTATACGGATTCTCCTGCACAGTGGCAGATATTTAAATACGGCGTTTACTTACCATTTCTCACGCATTACGCTTCGAACACTCGAACACCTATACGGATTCTCCTGCACAGTGGCAGATATGTAGATACGACGTTTACTTACCATTTCTCACGCATTGGGGTTCGAACAATCGAACACCTATACGGATTCTCCTGCACAGTGGCAGATATGTAAATACGACGTTTACTTACGATTTCTCACGCATTACGCTTCGAACACTCGAAGACCTATACGGATTCTACTGCACAGTGGCAGATATGTAAATACGGCCTTTACTTACCATTTCTCACGCATTAGGGTTCGAACACACGAACACCTATACGGATACTCCTGCACAGTGGCAGATATGTAAATACGGCGTTTACTTACCATTTCTCACCCATTACGGTTCGAACACTTGAACACCTATACGGATTCTCCTGCACAGTGGCAGATATGTAGATACGGCGTTTACTTACCATTTCTCACGCATTAGAGTTCGAACACTTGAACACCTACACGGATTCTCCTGCACAGTGGCAGATATGTAAATACGACGTTTACTTACCATTTCTCACGCATTAGGGTTCGAACACACGAACACCTATACGGATTCTCCTGCACAGTGGCAGATATGTAAATACGGCCTTTACTTACCATTTCTCACGCATTAGGGTCGAACACACGAACACCTATACGGATTATCCTGCATAGTGGCAGATATGTAAATACGGCGTTTACTTACCATTTCCCATGCATTACGGTTCGAACACTTGAACACCTATACGGATTCTCATGCACAGTGGCATATATGTAAATACGGCGTTTACTTACCATTTCTCACGCATTAGGGTTCGAACCCTCGAACACCTACACGGATTCTCCTGCACAGTGGCAGATATGTAAATACGATGTTTACTTACCATTTCTCATGCATTAGGGTTCGAACACTCGAACACCTATACGGATTATCCTGCAGAGTGGCAGATATGTAAATGTGGCGTTTACTTACCATTTCTCATGTATTAGGGTTCGAACAATCGAACACCTACACGGATTCTCCTGCACAGTGGCGGATATGTAAATACGACATTTACTTACCATTTCTCATGCATTAGGGTTCGAACACTCGAACACCTATACGGATTATCCTGCAGAGTGGCAGATATGTAAATGTGGCGTTTACTTACCATTTCTCACGTATTAGGGTTCGTACAATCGAACACCTACACGGATTCTCCTGCACAGTGGCAGATATGTAAATACGACGTTTACTTACCATTTCTCATGCATTAGGGTTCGAACACTAGAACACCTATATGGATTCCCCTGCACAGTGGCAGATATGTAAATACGACGTTTACTTACCATTTCTCATGCATTAGGGTTCGAACACTCGAACACCTATACGGATTCTCCTGCACAGTGGCAGATATGTAAATGTGGCGTTACTTACCATTTCTCACGTATTAGGGTTCGAACAATCGAACACCTCCACGGATTCTCCTGCACAGTGGCAGATATGTAAATACGACATTTACTTACCATTTCTCATGCATTAGGGTTCGAACACTGGAACACCTATACGGATTCTCCTGCAGAGTGGCAGATATGTAATACGGCGGTTACTTACCATTTCTCACGCATTAGGGTTCGAACACACGAACACCTATACGGATTCTCCTGCACAGTGGCAGATATGTAAATACGGCGTTTACTTACCATTTCTCACACATTACGCTTCGAACACTCGAACACCTATACGGATTCTCCTGCACAATGGCAGATTTGTAAATACGACGTTTACTTACCATTTCTCACGCATTAGGGTTCGAACAATCGAACACCTACACGGATTCTCCTGCACAATGGTAGATATGTAAATACGACGTTTACTTACGATTTCTCACGCATTACGCTTCGAACACTCGAACACCTATACGGATTCTCCTGCACAGTCGCAGATATGTAAATACGGCGTTTACTTACCATTTCTCACGCATTAGGGTTCGAACACTCGAACACCTACACGGATTCTCCTGCACAGTGGCAGATATGTAAATACGACGTTTACTTACCATTTCTCATGCATTAGGGTTCGAACACTCGAACACCTATACGGATTATCCTGCAGAGTGGCAGATATGTAAATGTGGCGTTTACTTACCATTTCTCACGTATTAGGGTTCGAACAATCGTACACCTACACGGATTCTCCTGCACAGTGGCAAATATGTAAATACGGCGTTTACTTACCATTTCTCACACATTACGCTTCGAACACTCGAACACCTATACGGATTCTCCTGCACAATGGCAGATTTGTAAATACGGCGTTTACTTACCATTTCTCACGCATTAGGGTTCGAACACTCGAACACCTACACGGATTCTCCTGCACAGTGGCAGATATGTAAATACGACGTTTACTTACCATTTCTCATGCATTAGGGTTCGAACACTGGAACACCTATACGGATTCTCCTGCAGAGTGGCAGATATGTAATACGGCGGTTACTTACCATTTCTCACGCATTAGGGTTCGAACACACGAACACCTATACGGATTCTCCTGCACAGTGGCAGATATGTAAATACGGCGTTTACTTACCATTTCTCACACATTACGCTTCGAACACTCGAACACCTATACGGATTCTCCTGCACAATGGCAGATTTGTAAATACGACGTTTACTTACCATTTCTCACGCATTAGGGTTCGAACAATCGAACACCTACACGGATTCTCCTGCACAATGGTAGATATGTAAATACGACGTTTACTTACGATTTCTCACGCATTACGCTTCGAACACTCGAACACCTATACGGATTCTCCTGCACAGTCGCAGATATGTAAATACGGCCTTTACTTACCATTTCCCACGCATTAGGGTTCGAACACACGAACACCTATACGGATTCTCCTGCACAGTGGCAGATATGTAAATACGGCGTTTACTTACCATTTCTCACGCATTACGGTTCGAACACTTGAACACCTATACGGATTCTCCTGTACAGTGGCAGATATGTAAATACGGCCTTTACTTACCATTTCCCACGCATTAGGGTTCGAACACTCGAACACCTACACGGATTCTTCGGCACTGTGGCAGATATGTAAATACGACGTTTACTTACCATTTCTCACGCATTAGGGTTCGAACACACGAACACCTATACGGATTCTCCTGCACAGTGGCAGATATGTAAATACGTCGTTTACTTACCATTTCCCACGCATTAGGGTTCGAACAATCGAACACCTATACGGATTCTCCTGCACAGTGGCAGATATGTAAATACGGCGTTTACTTACCATTTCCCATGCATTAGGGTTCGAACAATCGAACACCTACACGGATTCTCCTGCACAGTGGCAGATATGTAAATACGACGTTTACTTGCCATTTCTCACGCATTACGCTTCGAACACTCGAACACCTATACGGCTTCTCCTGCACAGTGGCAGGTATGTAAATACGGCGTTTACTTACCATTTCTCACGCATTAGGGTTCGAACACACGAACACCTATACGGATTCTCCTGCACAGTGGCAGATATGTAAATACGGTGTTTACTTACCATTTCTCACGCATTACGCTTCGAACACTCGAACACCTATACGGATTCTCCTGCACAGTGGCAGATATGTAAATACGGCGTTTACTTACCATTTCTCACGCATTACGGTTCGAACACTCGAACACCTATACGGATTCTCCTGGACAGTGGCAGATATGTAAATACGGCGTTTACTTACCATTTCTCACGCATTAGGGTTCGAACACACGAACACCTATACGGATTCTCCTGCACAGTGGCAGATATGTAAATACGGCGTTTACTTACCATTTCTCACGCATTACGCTTCGAACACTCGAACACCTATACGGATTCTCCTGCACAGTGGCAGATATGTAAATACGACGTTTACTTACCATTTCTCACGCATTAGGGTTCGAACAATCGAACACCTACACGGATTCTCCTGCACAATGGTAGATATGTAAATACGACGTTTACTTACGATTTCTCTCGCATTACGCTTCGAACACTCGAACACCTATACGGATTCTCCTGCACAGTGGCAGATATGTAAATACGGCCTTTACTTACCATTTCTCACGCATTAGGGTTCGAACACACGAACACCTATACGATTCTCCCGCACAGTGGCAGATATGTAAATACGGCGTTTACTTACCATTTCTCACGCATTACGGTTCGAACACTTGAACACCTATACGGATTCTCCTGCACAGTGGCAGATATGTAAATACGGCGTTTACTTACCATTTCTCACGCCTTAGGGTTCGAACACTCGAATACCTACACGGATTCTCCGGCACAGCGGCCGATATGTAAATACGACGTTTACTTACCATTTCTCACGCATTAGGGTTCGAACACACGAACACCTATACGGATTCTCCTACACGATGGCAGATTTGTAAATACGGCCTTTACTTACCATTTCTCACGCATTAGGGTTCGAACACACGAACACCTATATGGATTCTCCTGCATAGTGGCAGATATGTAAATACGGCGTTTACTTACCATTTCTCACGCATTACGGTTCGAACACTTGAACACCAATACGGATTCTCATGCACAGTGGCAGATATGTAAATACGGCGCTTACGTACCATTTCTCACGCATTGGGGTTCGAACACTCGAACACCTACATGGATTCTCCTGCACAGTGGCAGATATGTAAATACGACGTTTACTTACCAATTCTCATGCATTCCGGTTCGAACACTTGAACACATATACGGATTCTCCTGCACAGTGGCCGATATGTAAATACGGCGTTTACTTACCATTTCTCACGCATTAGGGTTCGAACACTCGAACACCTACACGGATTCTCCGGCGCAGTGGCAGATATGTAAATACGACTTTTACTTACCATTTCTCACGCATTAGGGTTCGAACACACGAACACCTATACGGATTCTCCTGCACAGTGGCAGATATGTAAATACGGCGTTTACTTACCATTTCTCACGCATTAGGGTTCGTACACACGAACACCTATACGGATTCTCCTGCATAGTGGCAGATATGTAAATACGGCGTTTACTTACCATTTCTCACGCATTACGGTTCGAACACTTGAACACCTATAAGGATTCTCATGCACAGTTGCGGATATGTAAATACGGCGTTTACTTACCATTTCTCACGCATTAGGGTTCGAACACTCGAACACCTACACGGATTCTCCTGCACAGTGGCAGATATGTAAATACGACGTTTACTTACCATTTCTCATGCATTAGGGTTCGAACACTCGAAAACCAATACGGATTCTCCTGCACAGTGGCAGATATGTAAATGTGGCGTTTACTTACCATTTCTCACGTATTAGGGTTCGAACAATCGAACACCTACACGGAATCTCCTGCACAATGGTAGATATGTAAATACGACGTTTACTTACGATTTCTCACGCATTACGCTTCGAACACTCGAACACCTATACGGATTCTCCTGCACAGTGGCAGATATGTAAATACGGCCTTTACTTACCATTTCCCACGCATTAGGGTTCGAACACACGAACCCCTATACGGATTCTCCTGCACAGTGGCAGATATGTAAATACGGCGTTTACTTACCATTTCTCACGCATTACGGTTCGAACACTTGAACACCTATACGGATTCTCCTGCACAGTGGCAGATATGAAAATACGGCCTTTACTTACCATTTCCCACGCATTACGGTTCGAACACACGAACACCTATACGGATTCTCCTGCACAGTGGCAGATATGTAAATACGGCGTTTACTTACCATTTCTCACGTATTACGGTTCGAACACTCGAACACCTATACGGATTCTCCTGCACAGTGGCGGATATGTAAATACGGCCTTTACTTACCATTTCTCACGCCTTAGGGTTCGAACACTCGAACACCTATAGGGATTCTCCTGCACAGTGGCAGATATGTAAATACGGCGTTTACTTACCATTTCTCACGCATTACGGTTCGAACACCTGAACACCTATACGGATTCTCCTGCACAGTGGCAGATATGTAAATACGGCGTTTACTTACCATTTCTCACGCATTAGGGTTCGAACACTCGAACACCTACACGGATTCTTCGGCACTGTGGCAGATATGTAAATACGACGTTTACTTACCATTTCTCACGCATTAGGGTTCGAACACACGAACACCTATACGGATTCTCCTGCACAGTGGTAGATATGTAAATACGTCGTTTACTTACCATTTCCCACGCATTAGGGTTCGAACAATCGAACACCTATACGGATTCTCCTGCACAGTGGCAGATATGTAAATACGGCGTTTACTTACCATTTCCCATGCATTAGGGTTCGAACAATCGAACACCTACACGGATTCTCCTGCACAGTGGCAGATATGTAAATACGACGTTACTTGCCATTTCTCACGCATTACGGTTCGAACACTCGAACACCTATACGGCTTCTCCTGCACAGTGGCAGGTATGTAAATACGGCGTTTACTTACCATTTATCACGCATTAGGGTTCGAACACACGAACACCTATACGGATTCTCCTGCACAGTGGCAGATATGTAAATACGGCGTTTACTTACCATTTCTCACGCATTACGCTTCGAACACTCGAACACCTATACGGATTCTCCTGCACAGTGGCAGATATGTAAATACGACGTTTACTTACCATTTCTCACGCATTACGCTTCGAACACTCGAACACCTATACGGATTCTCCTGCACAGTGGCAGATATGTAAATACGGCGTTTACTTACCATTTCTCACGCATTACGGTTCGAACACTCGAACACGTATACGGATTCTCCTGCACAGTGGCAGATATGTAAATACGGCGTTTACTTACCATTTCTCACGCATTAGGGTTCGAACACACGAACACCTATACGGATTCTCCTGCACAGTGGCAGATATGTAAATACGGCGTTTACTTACCATTTCTCACGCATTACGCTTCGAACACTCGAACACCTATACGGATTCTCCTGCACAGTGGCAGATATGTAAATACGACGTTTACTTACCATTTCTCACGCATTACGGTTCGAACACTTGAACACCTATACGGATTCTCCTGCACAGTGGCAGATATGTAAATACGGCGTTTACTTACCATTTCTCACGCCTTAGGGTTCGAACACTCGAACACCTACACGGATTCTTCGGCACTGTGGCAGATATGTAAATACGACGTTTACTTACCATTTCTCACGCATTAGGGTTCGAACACACGAACACCTATACGGATTCTCCTGCACAGTGGCAGATATGTAAATACGTCGTTTACTTACCATTTCCCACGCATTAGGGTTCGAACAATCGAACACCTATACGGATTCTCCTGCACAGTGGCAGATATGTAAATACGGTGTTTACTTACCATTTCCCATGCATTAGGGTTCGAACAATCGAACACCTACACGGATTCTCCTGCACAGTGGCAGATACGTAAACACGACGTTTACTTGCCATTTCTCACGCATTACGCTTCGAACACTCGAACACCTATACGGCTTCTCCTGCACAGTGGCAGGTATGTAAATACGGCGTTTACTTACCATTTCTCACGCATTAGGGTTCGAACACACGAACACCTATACGGATTCTCCTGCACAGTGGCAGATATGTAAATACGGTGTTTACTTACCATTTCTCACGCATTACGCTTCGAACACTCGAACACCTATACGGATTCTCCTGTACAGTGGCAGATATGTAAATACGACGTTTACTTACCATTTCTCACGCATTACGCTTCGAACACTCGAACACCTATACGGATTCTCCTGCACAGTGGCCGATATGTAAATACGGCGTTTACTTACCATTTCTCACGCATTAGGGTTCGAACACTCGAACACCTACACGGATTCTCCGGCGCAGTGGCAGATATGTAAATACGACTTTTACTTACCATTTCTCACGCATTAGGGTTCGAACACACGAACACCTATACGGATTCTCCTGCACAGTGGCAGATATGTAAATACGGTGTTTACTTACCATTTCTCACGCATTACGCTTCGAACACTCGAACACCTATACGGATTCTCCTGTACAGTGGCAGATATGTAAATACGACGTTTACTTACCATTTCTCACGCATTACGCTTCGAACACTCGAACACCTATACGGATTCTCCTGCACAGTGGCCGATATGTAAATACGGCGTTTACTTACCATTTCTCACGCATTAGGGTTCGAACACTCGAACACCTACACGGATTCTCCGGCGCAGTGGCAGATATGTAAATACGACTTTTACTTACCATTTCTCACGCATTAGGGTTCGAACACACGAACACCTATACGGATTCTCCCGCATAGTGGCAGATATGTAAATACGGCGTTTACTTACCATTTCTCACGCATTACGGTTCGAACACTTGAACACTTATAAGGATTCTCATGCACAGTTGCGGATATGTAAATACGGCGTTTACTTACCATTTCTCACGCATTAGGGTTCGAACACTCGAACACCTACACGGATTCTCCTGCACAGTGGCAGATATGTAAATACGACGTTTACTTACCATTTCTCATGCATTAGGGTTCGAACACTCGAAAACCACTACGGATTCTCCTGCACAGTGGCAGATATGTAAATGTGGCGATTACTTACCATTTCTCACGTATTAGGGTTCGAACAATCGAACACCTACACGGAATCTCCTGCACAATGGTAGATATGTAAATACGACGTTTACTTACGATTTCTCACGCATTACGCTTCGAACACTCGAACACCTATACGGATTCTCCTGCACAGTGGCAGATATGTAAATACGGCCTTTACTTACCATTTCCCACGCATTAGGGTTCGAACACACGAACCCCTATACGGATTCTCCTGCACAGTGGCAGATATGTAAATACGGCGTTTACTTACCATTTCTCACGCATTACGGTTCGAACACTTGAACACCTATACGGATTCTCCTGCACAGTGGCAGATATGAAAATACGGCCTTTACTTACCATTTCCCACGCATTAGGGTTCGAACACACGAACACCTATACGGATTCTCCTGCACAGTGGCAGATATGTAAATACGGCGTTTACTTACCATTTCTCACGTATTACGGTTCGAACACTCGAACACCTATACGGATTCTCCTGCACAGTGGCGGATATGTAAATACGGCCTTTACTTACCATTTCTCACGCCTTAGGGTTCGAACACTCGAACACCTATAGGGATTCTCCTGCACAGTGGCTGATATGTAAATACGGCATTTACTTACCATTTCTCACGCATTACGGTTCGAACACCTGAACACCTATACGGATTCTCCTGCACAGTGGCAGATATGTAAATACGGCGTTTACTTACCATTTCTCACGCATTAGGGTTCGAACACTCGAACACCTACACGGATTCTTCGGCACTGTGGCAGATATGTAAATACGACGTTTACCTACCATTTCTCACGCATTAGGGTTCGAACACACGAACACCTATACGGATTCTCCTGCACAGTGGCAGATATGTAAATACGTCGTTTACTTACCATTTCCCACGCATTAGGGTTCGAACAATCGAACACCTATACGGATTCTCCTGCACAGTGGCAGATATGTAAATACGGCGTTTACTTACCATTTCCAATGCATTAGGGTTCGAACAATCGAACACCTACACGGATTCTCCTGCACAGTGGCAGATATGTAAATACGACGTTACTTGCCATTTCTCACGCATTACACTTCGAACACTCGAACACCTATACGGCTTCTCCTGCACAATGGCAGGTATGTAAATACGGCGTTTACTTACCATTTCTCACGCATTAGGGTTCGAACACACGAACACCTATACGGATTCTCCTGCACAGTGGCAGATATGTAAATACGGCGTTTACTTACCATTTCTCACGCATTACGCTTCGAACACTCGAACACCTATACGGATTCTCCTGCACAGTGGCAGATATGTAAATACGACGTTTACTTACCATTTCTCACGCATTACGCTTCGAACACTCGAACACCTATACGGATTCTCCTGCACAGTGGCAGATATGTAAATACGGCGTTTACTTACCATTTCTCACGCATTACGGTTCGAACACTCGAACACGTATACGGATTCTCCTGCACAGTGGCAGATATGTAAATACGGCGTTTACTTACCATTTCTCACGCATTAGGGTTCGAACACACGAACACCTATACGGATTCTCCTGCACAGTGGCAGATATGTAAATACGGCGTTTACTTACCATTTCTCACGCATTACGCTTCGAACACACTCGAACACCTATACGGATTCTCCTGCACAGTGGCAGATATGTAAAATACGACGTTTACTTACCATTTCTCACGCATTACGGTTCGAACACTTGAACACCTATACGGATTCTCCTGCACAGTGGCAGATATGTAAATACGGCGTTTACTTACCATTTCTCACGCCTTAGGGTTCGAACACTCGAACACCTACACGGATTCTTCGGCACTGTGGCAGATATGTAAATACGACGTTTACTTACCATTTCTCACGCATTAGGGTTCGAACACACGAACACCTATACGGATTCTCCTGCACAGTGGCAGATATGTAAATACGTCGTTTACTTACCATTTCCCACGCATTAGGGTTCGAACAATCGAACACCTATACGGATTCTCCTGCACAGTGGCAGATATGTAAATACGGCGTTTACTTACCATTTCCCATGCATTAGGTTCGAACAATCGAACACCTACACGGATTCTCCTGCACAGTGGCAGATATGTAAATACGACGTTTACTTGCCATTTCTCACGCATTACGCTTCGAACACTCGAACACCTATACGGCTTCTCCTGCACAGTGGCAGGTATGTAAATACGGCGTTTACTTACCATTTCTCACGCATTAGGGTTCGAACACACGAACACCTATACGGATTCTCCTGCACAGTGGCAGATATGTAAATACGGTGTTTACTTACCATTTCTCACGCATTACGCTTCGAACACTCGAACACCTATACGGATTCTCCTGTATAGTGGCAGATATGTAAATACGACGTTTACTTACCATTTCTCACGCATTACGCTTCGAACACTCGAACACCTATACGGATTTCTCCTGCACAGTGGCAGATATGTAAATACGGCGTTTACTTACCATTTCTCACGCATTACGGTGTCGAACACTCGAACACCTATACGGATTCTCCTGCACAGTGGCAGATATGTAAATACGGCGTTTACTTACCATTTCTCACGCATTAGGGTTCGAACACACGAACACCTATACGGATTCTCCTGCACAGTGGCAGATATGTAAATACGGCGTTTACTTACCATTTCTCACGCATTACGCTTCGAACACTCGAACACCTATACGGATTCTCCTGCACAGTGGCAGATATGTAAATACGACGTTTACTTACCATTTCTCACGCATTAGGGTTCGAACAATCGAACACCTACACGGATTCTCCTGCACAATGGTAGATATGTAAAGACGACGTTTACTTACGATTTCTCTCGCATTACGCATCGAACACTCGAACACCTATACGGATTCTCCTGCACAGTGGCAGATATGTAAATACGGCCTTTGCTTACCATTTCTCACGCATTAGGGTTCGAACACACGAACACCTATACGGATTCTCCCGCACAGTGGCAGATATGTAAATACGGCGTTTACTTACCATTTCTCACGCATTACGGTTCGAACACTTGAACACCTATACGGATTCTCCTGCACAGTGGCAGATATGTAAATACGGCGTTTACTTACCATTTCTCACGGCTTAGGGTTCGAACACTCGAATACCTACACGGATTCTCCGGCACAGCGGCCGATATGTAAATACGACGTTTACTTACCATTTCTCACGCATTAGGGTTCGAACACACGAACACCTATACGGATTCTCCTGCACGATAGCAGATATGTAAATACGGCCTTTACTTACCATTTCTCGCGCATTAGGGTTCGAACACACGAACACCTATACGGATTCTCCTGCATAGTGGCAGATATGTAAATACGGCGTTTACTTACCATTTCTCACGCATTACGGTTCGAACACTTGAACACCAATACGGATTCTCATGCACAGTGGCAGATATGTAAATACGGCGTTTACTTACCATTTCTCACGCATTGGGGTTCGAACACTCGAACACCTACATGGATTCTCCTGCACAGTGGCAGATATGTAAAATACGACGGTTTACTTACCAATTCTCATGCATTCCGGTTCGAACACTTGAACACCTATACGGATTCTCCTGCACAGTGCCGATATGTAAATACGGCGTTTACTTACCATTTCTCACGCATTAGGGTTCGAACACTCGAAACACGGATTCTCCGGCGCAAGTGGCAGATATGTAAATACGACGTTTACTTACCATTTCTCACGCATTAGGGTTCGAACACACGAACACCTATACGGATTCTCCTGCACAGTGGCAGATATGTAAATACGGCGTTTACTTACCATTTCTCACGCATTAGGGTTCGTACACACGAACACCTATACGGATTCTCCTGCATAGTGGCAGATATGTAAATACGGCGT